>MU843604.1:0-41747 GCA_030867255.1 Colletotrichum somersetense
CCCCCAATGACGTTCGAGATGCAAAGGGGGCGATGGTCTCCTACCACCGTGAAAGGGGGCACCACGGCCAGACGTTTCCAGCTCAAAAAAGTCGAGAGAAGCGCGCCCCTCGGCTTCGTATAGCCCATTGGACCTATCCCCCCGTAACACCCTGTGACAGGTCGCCTTGTTACGGTCAAAGTTGTCCCTTGGATTTACCTGTATCTCCTGCGCTGGCATGTTTGCTGCCTTGGCCATTGGAAAGAGCGGGGCGGAGGGGAAGGGGTTATCTTTAGATCATCATGAACGCAAGCACGGATTAGAGTGCATGGCGGGGAGTTTTCCAATTGGGCTAGCCTTACTCGTGGGCCATGTTTGCTTATTCGGGGAGGGTGAGGGGGGCAAAGACGGGTTTAACGTCTCCAAATATTACAGTGTAGCTGGTATAGTGTGGTCAATACAGTGTGCCTTGTGATCCTTACGAAGGGTCACGCCTTGTACTCGTACCTCGAAAGACCGTTAGGAGTCGAGGCTTTATACAGTATGACGGCGCAGGCGAGGCATCAGCCATTCAGATTGTGTGCCACTCCGAGGACAAAAAGACACCAGCACCGCTTGGCACAGGCAAACAATATGAACTCCCCAGCGGTCCGGGTCAATGGGTGTAACGAGCACATCACGACCTGATCCTTGGGGGGGGGGGGGAGGGACGGCGGGCCATCTCAGCCGGTCGCCCGCGGGCGAAGTGGTAGCAGATGCAGCTTTTCAATGGAAACGGCGGCTCTTCAAGAGTCGTCGCAATGGATTGGACCAGACCCGGGTTCTGTATATAGCCCGTACGAGTTCGTAACGTGATGGACGAAGGAGAAGGCATGTGCGAGGATCTTGATAGCGGAGCCTACAGCCGCGATGGAAAGCTTTTGGGGAAAGGGAAAGAAAGAAAGGAAATCCGCGGCAAGGGAACGCCGCAGACAATCGGGCCTTCGTCGTCGTGTTTGTTTACCTGGAGCAGCAACGTCGTGGGAGAGCCGACCATGGCCACAAACAGATTGACCAGATCCGGCCCGAGTCTGTAAAACAGCGGCCAATGAGTCAACTCGGATGCCAAACCCCGACAAACTGACGTCCCCGCAACCAGCCGAACTGTCGAAGCGGATTGGTACCGGACGTTGACGACGGGGCTGTGCCGCGGTCGTGAATCAAAATGGCGCGGCACGCTCCGTACTGAGTTGCGGAAGACGAGATGGCGGGAAACATGGCGTGAGCCTCGTGTGAGAGCCGCCCCGAAGGCTGGGTCTGACACGAGGTCCGGTGAGACGGCAGGTCGGGCCACGAAAACGGGACAAGGCATGGACATGACTGCTTGCGTTTGTGTCGTATGCGTAATCGTACAACCCCAACTCCGTGGCATGTCGCGTGCCGGAGACGGTGCGGCCGAAAGCGTAAATACGTGACGGCGTACGTGACGGGGGCAGTCCTTTGGGAAGCCGTATCGGGAAATAGACGCGGGCAAGTGTGTTCTCTCCAACCTACGGCTGGCTGGGCCTTCGTCCCTGCATATCGCCGGGTTTGAAAGCGAACTTCGGGTCGGGAGGGACGACCCCGATGACGTCGGAAGTTGGTCCAGGCGCCTGTCTCGTGATTTCAGGCTGCTGCGGACGCTTATTTGGCGAGGAGGCCGGAACTTGAGCCTGTTTGTTTGCAGCAGCAGCAGCAGCAGCAGCAGCAGAGCGGGCCGCGGTCGTCGGCCGCGAGAATGGGCCTGGCAAGCAAAGCCGGTTTTAAGCATTGCAGGAACCATGAAAAGGGCGAGCAAGGATGTTGAGGCTTTATTTTGTTTTTATACCGCACCCTCCCCGTTGTTTTCGGTTCTGCTCGGCAGGAAAAAAACAAAAATAAAAACAAAAAACAAAACAGCACCACCACCAGCTCCAAGAAAAAGTTTGACGGCCAGCAATACGCGTCGACAGCCAACCACTGGCCAGGAAGGAGGTTCGGGGGTTGCTCGGCTAAGGTAGACGTTTAGGTAGTGTAGTGTAAAAAGGGCAGTTTGGAGACGAGACGAGGATGGAGGGGTCCAAAGGCCTCAAGGTGGTTGGAGAATGTGACTGTATTCGCACAGTGGTAGTTATTAGTGGGGTCCCTCTGGATACCTCCGATTGGCTGATGAGGCCGGCACCGAGTGGAGTATATCGTCCCGGTATTGCCTTAGCGGTCCACAATCGTCATGCCATGCCCGGGGGGTACTCTTATAGTGCCTCAGGCCCTCATCGACAAAGAGACAGGGATACACTGGATGGAGGAAGGGAGGTTTGCAGAAAAGGATTGAAAAAAAAAAGAATGAAAAAAAAGAGAAGACGAAAACAAAACAAAAACCAGACACCTGAAGCTCAACTCTAGCAGCTTTCTGGCCTGGCAGGCATAGCGGCATCCAAAGGTTGGTCAACACTTTGCTGGGCGATTGACCCGACTTGCTCATGCGAGGGGACGGAGGGTGGGCGGGTAGTCTATGCACACTAGTGGGCATTTTCAAATCAATTGTCCAGTAGAAAGCCGCGCCTAGGGACCAGGTTGGGTGCAATGTGATTCCTGCGTGATCAGTCAGCAAGCATCATCAAGGGAGGGGGAGCAGAGTAACGGAATTTTCCTTCCCTCTGCCATCTATCTGCATGGATGGATGAAAGCGCACACGCACACATTCCTGGCCTTCCCTACCACGTGTACTCTGTACATACTGTACATGCACTCGTACGCCGCCGGCTTCGGTTGCCTCTCCTCTGATACGGACGACCAAAGACGGATCATACCGTGAACGAGACTAGTGATGCGGATGTCCCTGCGCGATGCGTATCGTTCAGCACCCGACGGGCGCGCGATTAGTCCACCGCACGGGGGTAGGGTATTCGTGCAGGGTAGGCATCCAACAGATGGGCTGGCCAGCCGAGTCGGTTGAAGAGACAGACGGAGCTTGCAAAGGTGCAAAGTTGGGGTAGCTACCCTTAGCAGGGAGGGGAGGAGGAGCTAGGGTCTTGGGCGGATAGGCACTACTTAGTACTAGGAAATTAGCAAAATTGACCGAGCGGCGGCGGCAGCAGGTGGTTCCTACTACTATGTACGAATAGGGACTCACGGAGAGGAGCCATGGCGTGGTTTTGACGGGTCGGAGGAACCACACCGGCCTGGATCTTGGGTCCCAGAGATTTCCCTCTGTTCTCTCTCTCTCGGCCGGCGGATGTTGACGCCATGACTGCTGCCGGCGCTGCCCTGATTCACGTTCCAGCTCCGTGTCCACGTCCGAGGGCAGCAGTACGTAGTCGTTCGCCTGTCGTTGCCTCACCATCGTGTGGGTGGGATGCGGGCCGGACGCAGATGCGCCCAGGTCCAGACCTAGTCGTCCAGACCTAGTCGTCTAGACCTAGACGAGTGAGGTTGGTGCGTGCCTGTGGAGAAAGAGAGAGAGAGTGTGTGTATGTGCGTGTCCGCACTGGCAAACTGAAAGAACCACACTAGCTACGACGTATGCGTAGCTACAGGTGCCAGGCGTCGTTGGCAGACCCCAAGGCAAGGGCACAGAAGGTAGGGCAAAGACAAGACTGACTGGACTTTGCTCGAGGTGACTCGAGTTGTCACCGGCTGGTTGGTGGATGCCATCAATGGACTCTGCGAATGCAATACATATGAGCGAGTACGTGTCTGTGGTACAAGCGGTTTACAACCGAGTCAAGTAGTCAAAACAAGTCGTTCAACGGGCAGGCAGCACCGACTCGGGGGAGGCAGGTGCAGGTGCAGGTGCTTCTAGGAGACGAGGTATCTGTACCTACCTACTCTCTCAATCCAAAGTAGGTACTTGTACGAAGTACGTACCGAAACAGAGTTGTGGCAGGGGGGGGGGGGGGGGGGGGAAAACAGGTGGACATTGTTTGCATCGAGGAAGGAGCTCAGCAGACACAAACGCAGGGTTTGCTTGCCGTTGAAAAGGAAGATGGGAGGGGGGGAAGACCAGCCTGTCTGAAAAACGAAAAGGAAAAAAATACGGAGATTTTTTTTATTTTTTAAAAAAAACCACCAAAAAAAAACCCCTAGCCGACCAAATAGTATTGCAAATCCATACCACATACATATACATCCCAGCGGTTCAGACGGGTACGGGAAACGGGATGGCCTCCGCTACGACTGTGCGACCCGCCTCTCGTTGATGGCGAATTGAAAGGGCCGGATCAGTGCCCGGCCGGCCGCCTCTCGTGAGGCCAGCTCTGTTTCCCGTCTCTCCCTGGACTGACCGGTTCTTGGAGACCTACTCTGTTTCCAAGAGAATAAGGGAAACAAGTCTGGAGGGCCCTACGGTCCGTAGGAAGAGGTGTGTGCGTGTGTGTATGTGTATGTGTGTGTGTGTGGATGCTGCGTCACCGCGACGTGTGTGACTTGCTGCTGCCCTGTCTGTTGACTGGGGCACCGAGACCAGCCAGTTCGTCAGGGAGAGTGGCGCTAATGTGGGAAGAGGAAACATGCAGCGCGCAGCTTGCAAGACAGATCAGGCAGTTCGCAGTCGTCCTGTCAAGACTGTCAACGAACGTCACCTTGCACGAGGCAGCGAACCCACCCTTGGATGGCCCGTGTGAGATGCGATGCTCGGTGAGTGTACCTATACGGTATGCCTGTACGGTACGGTATGGTATACGGGTAAGGCAAACTCGAACGACAAGGTCTGGCAATCTGCAGGTAAACTAGCTGACTAGGTATTCATTCCCGTTGGCAGAGCTCTTGGTGCGTACCCGCCGAACCCATCCACAACGTGCGGATGCACCCATCGACTGAGCCTCTTTCCGGAGGGCTGGGCTGGGCATTGATGATTGTAGTGGTATGGAGCAAACTGGATGGAGCGCGGAGTGGATGTCCGTGTGTCGTGAATTGGACGTGGGCTTTGACTCGGTTGCTGTGGCTGTGGCTTCGAGCACGTGAGAGACAGAGAAAAAAAAAGAAGAAAAAAAGACAAAGATAAAGACAAAGATAAAGATAAAGATAAAGAGAGAGAGAGTAAGAAAACACGCATACTGCATTGCTATCGAGCTGTGACGTGATGGCAAATAGGTGCCTTCTTATTGGGGCGAAGTGCCCTACAGGCCCGAGAGATATGGCGCGCGGGAGGGAAGGACCAAGGACGGAAGGAAGCAGGCGGGGGAGGAAGGAACACCCGCCACTTTCCCACCCTCCTCCCATTAGTTCTGGTCGCGCCTTCATCTTTCCTCCCCGTAACTTTGATGTATCCAAAGTACCTACCTGAATGAGCTACTACTTAGTAGATATTAAATTCAGATAACAGCAAGTGAAAAAAAGTGGCAGGAGGTGTCAACATCAACGTGAGCCGTCCCTGCCGTCCCTGCCGTCCCAGTCTACCCAAGCATCAGGTACCTTATTCACTTGACCACCCCCGTTCCCCGTCACCACGCCGAGGAAATCAACAAGAGATAAAACACCACCCCGACACTTCCCCACGTCCATCGACGTTTTAACCAAGCCTGGACGACGGCGGGTTCAATCACAATACATAGCTACGCTGCGTTGTGTTGAAGCAGACGGCCTCCTCGTACAGATACCTATCTGTGATACGAATACCTACCTGCATGTCCTCTTGCATCTTGTCTACCCGAGGTGGCTCTGCTCTCTCTCTATATACCAACTGCGAACACGTCCGCCACATTCCGGCACACGTCACGTCACCTACGGATTCGTCAGTCGATCCAACGCTCGACGGACTCTCCTTGAGCTGAACCGAGCGCACTCCGGACAGCGTTCTGCTGGTTTCCCGTCGCCGGCCACCGGCTTCATCCTTGATCAACCGCCCCTCCCATCCCGTCGATTGCCCTGCTGCCTCATCTTCCCCCCCCCTCCAGTCTTCCATACAGCCAGCTCCGATCCACTTTCGTCAGGTCAGCGTTGTCCACTTGCTCACCGAGTCTGGCTCACCCTTTCGCAAATCCCATCGCGTCCCCTCCCCGTCGCCGCTTGAGACCAGGAACATGTATCCTACTACGTAACTTACCTAGGTAGTAAACTACATAAGCGTCTGCTGCCATCTGCTGCTGTCCCAAAACACCATGGCTGTTGAAGAGGAGCAGCTCTCCATGGTTACATAGTAGGTAGCGACGCTGATCTGAGCCGCCATTTTGAGTGACTCCTCACCCGTCCATCGAGGCTCTGCAATCAGTTGCGACTGACGCGTCCCGTCCTACGATGAGCTGAGCCAGCCAAATGTCTTGCCGTCGTCCGCATCTCGGAGGAGAAGGACTCCCCGTCGTCATCACATATCGGTCCTGTCTCGGTATCGGTTCTGTCTTGACCTTAGAAAAATAGCAAAAAGGCACTTGAGCCTACCCTTACTATAGCTCCGGGCAAAGAACCCCATACCGACTGACTGTGCGGTATTACTTTACTACGGACGGGCAGCACGCACATGGTAGTGTACACACGTCCCCCGACAAGACAGACACCAGCCCAGCACCAACAAGTCAGGTATCCCCGCCTACCCTGTCCCACCTACTGCATGCGTACCTACGTTACCTCACGAGTACGTACCCGTATCGCACTGCTCTGGGATGCACCGCCTGTCTACACCACTCTGCTCTCTCTCTCTCTCTCTCTCTCTCTCTCTCTCTCTCTCTCTCTCTCTCTCTCTCTCTTTACTCCGTGCAGCGTGCTGCTACCAGCCAGCCAGCAAACCCCAGCCTGCTGGGTTTGGAACTCCTTGCTGGCATGTCTCCAATCCGTCTCTACTGCATACATACCTACACACAGAGAGAGAGGTACTGATTGTAAACTACGTATCCGTACACTACACCCCTGTTCCCTTGTCGACGCCCTCCCCTCCCCTCCCACTCCCACTCCCACTCCCACTCTGTCCCCCTTCCCCGTCCCATCCCGGAGACAGACCAAGTCACGGCGGATACACAAATGGGTGGCCCGGGCTGGCTGGCGCGTGGAGGTTGATTGAACAGCCTCTCAGGAGAGGAACAGGACAGGCTAGCCAACAGTCGGCTGTGCGCCTCCGCTTCGCTTGGCCTTTATCCCGGTATCATCCTTCTCCCAAGCCCAAGCATCTAACACAAGCTAGACCCGCCAATCCAGTCAGTTGCCTGCTGCCGTTCCCCACCTCGCTCACTTTTTTTCCCCCGTCCGAAGAAGAGGAAGAGAGATACGAGAGCACGACGACGACGACGACGACGAGACGACGAGTGAAGAGAAAACAAGGAAGTGAAAAGGCTCTATCGAAACGCAACAAGAAGGAAAGAAAAGACAAGAAGAGAAAGCAGATAGCAGTGTAAAGACACACAGACAGAGCGAGTCCGAGAGAGGGACAGAGGGTATTCGTAATGGCACCCACTACTACCGGACACTTTCTTACATCGTACTCGCGTCGATTCGCGCACCCGCGACCATCTATCCGCCAACCTGCCAGTTGCCAGTTGCTAGACAAGCCCAGCCCAGCCCAGCCCAACCCAGCCTTAGTAAACCATCTACCTAGTAGATAAACTACCTACCTAGCATGCATACCTGTACTGTAGGTACTGCTGCGTGCGTAGGTAGGTACTTAGGTACCTAGGTAACTAGCGTAGCAGACAGACAGACAGACAGGAGCAGACAGGACCAAGCCCAGCAGCTAGGTAGTAGGTAGGTAGGCAGGCCCACCTCGAGTCCCCTCCCCGGTCACAGTGCTGCGCTGCTGCTTCTGCTGCCGCCGCGTACCGTACCGTAAAGTACAGTACAGTGCAGTACTCCGTACATTATTGCCCGCTCCGCTACGCTACGTACTGCCTGCCTGCCCATCGGGTCCAGTCCGGTCGATCCAATCCACCAGTCTGCTGAGGAGAGCCCACTGTCCACGTCCTGGGCTCGGGCTCCAAAATCTAACAAGATTTGGGCTGCTACCTCACCTCACTCCCAACTCTTCCTACAGCCACCACCACACCTTTGGCCTCGCCCCCCCCCCCCCCCCCCCCCCCCCCCCCCCCCCCCCCCCCCCCCTTGCCCCCCCCCCCCCCCCCCCCACCACTACCACTTGCTACCTCCTACCTGCTACCTTACCTACTACCTACCTACTTACCTACCTACCTTACCTCCTACCTACCTACCTACTTACCTACCTACCTACCTACCTACCTACCTGCCGGCCTACCAACCTTAGGTTCATAACCTTTTTTTACCTTGCATATCCTATCATCGATTCTCGACTGGCGTTCGTCGTCGTCCTTTCCTCCATTACCACCACCACCACCACCACCTTCACAACCATTACAACCGACGAACCACACCTCCTCCGATCCGCCACCCGCGAATCGTCTCCTCAATCTCTGCCTCGTTTGGTTCTCGCACCTCATCATCAATCGAGCGGATTCATTCTCTGACCATTTTTCGATTGCATTCCCGTCGTCGTTTGTCCCCGATAGTTGCCCATCATGGCGGGAAAAATGGTGCTGTACAAGTTGGTGGTCCTGGGCGATGGCGGCGTGGGGAAAACCGCTTTAACAATCCAACTCTGTCTACAACACTTTGTCGAAACCGTAAGTCGCTGCTGCTGTTGCTCCCTCCCAACTTGCTTTGCCTCTGCTTTGCTCCGCTCCGCTCGGCTTTGCTCTCCTCTGCGCTGCCCTGCGCTGCATCGCATCGTCGGCTTTCCGACCGTCCGCCCTTCCCCGCCACCGTCGCCGCCAAGAGCCACCCGCTGACCGTGCTTTTTACCCGAAAACAGTACGACCCCACGATCGAGGACTCGTACCGCAAGCAAGTCGTAATTGACGGCCAAGCATGCATGCTCGAAGTGCTCGATACCGCCGGCCAAGAAGAGTACACAGCCCTTCGCGATCAATGGATCCGAGATGGCGAAGGCTTCGTTCTCGTCTACAGCATCTCATCACGGTCGTCCTTCTCAAGGATCAAGAGGTTTCACCATCAGATCCAGCGAGTCAAGGAATCATGTGCATCCTCACCCTCATACCCGGGCTCGCCAATCTCGGCCGTCAGCCCGCAAGCGCCCGTGCCAATCATGCTCGTCGGCAACAAGAGCGACAGGGTCACCGAGAGGGAAGTGTCGACACAAGAAGGGCATGCCCTGGCCCGCGAGCTCGGCTGCGAGTTCGTCGAGGCGTCGGCCAAGAACTGCATAAACGTCGAAAAGGCCTTTTACGACGTCGTGAGGATACTCCGGAGGCAGCGCCAGGCAGCCTCGCGGCCCCAACCCGGCGGCCGAAGCAATACCCGGCCGTCCAACGGCGACGCCGGCGCGCGATACGACGACAAGGAGGGCGGCGACCGCTATCGCCGCAAGGTGGGCAGGAGAGAAGGCAAGAGCAAATGCGTCGTCCTGTGAGCTCGCCCGCGACATCGACCTGTTTTTTGTTCCACCCTTATCGACGGACCTGCTCGGATCCACGGCCGCAGCCTCCCCCTCCTCCTCCTCCCCCCTCCCGATCCTTTTGATTCGCAAAATCCGGGCCCGCTGCCGCGAGGCACAAGCATTTCCACACGTCACGACTTGATGATTGCCAGCATTAGATAAGCACTGGCAAAGGCCCTGCGCGGCCACGACTATTGGACGTACGAGATTTCGAGTTCTGCTTTTGAAGATGATTCGGACATTTCCCCCCACCCCACGTTATGGATGAACAACCAGCTCCCTATTGGGCGAACGGCGCAAGAAAAAGAGAGGCATATTTCCGGGGCGTAGGTTTTGTTGAGATTCAATCAAACCTCTGGGCAGACTGGGACTTGATTATTTTTCTGTTCATTCCGAAACATATGAGGGCAAGCTAGTGGTGTTTTAGGAGTCTTTTTTGCTGCGGGCCTTTTTCTTCTTTCTTTCTTGACTTTGTAGTCGGTCGCAAAAGAAAATGATGCCACGTATCTGCCAACTTCCACACAACCCCTCTCCTCCCCCCCCTTGTTTTTTGGATTGTTCATATGCTGTGGTTTGGATTCTTCGCACGGACTTGCTATTCCGCGCTCTATATGCAGAGAGAGGGGGGAAGGAAAAAGGCGAGGCGGAGGGGAGCAGCATGGGGGAGAGAGAGAGAGGGAGAGAGAGGAATTACCATTGGGAAGACGGGGGAAGTGAGCATTAATCTGTGTATACCAAAACGACCCTTGTTTTCTTCCCTGGCCGTGATGCCGATTCCAGGAGGAGGTTTTTTTATTTTATTTATTTTATTTTTTGCCTTCCCTCTGTTGTCTGGTAGGCATCACATTGAGGAAGTTGATTGAACGCTCCCCTTCCCCCCTCCCCGCCGACGTGGGAGGTAGCCAGACATGCGGGATATCTAGGCAGACCTTATTTCTCACGCTTGAATCTACGTTTTTTTATCCGTCCCATTGACCGGGGATGTTTTTTTTCCCTTCCACACCCTGCCCCCCCCCTGCCTTGATTGCTCAACTTGCCGTCGCGCCTTGCCGTGTTCGCGTCCCGTCGCCCGTTCGGCCCCTCACCCCTCCTTTTCCCGAGAAACGTAACCTCACGAGCTGGGGGCGATGGGTATGGGAGAAGGGGGAAGGTCACTGCAAACCGTTCAGAGGCGACGGGGGAGGGGAGAGGGAGGCAAGTTGGGTCGTATCTCGGAAAGTATGTTGATTTTCTGGAAGGCTTTGAAGGGATTAGGGGGGGGGAGGGGACCGGGCTGGATGAGAAAGAGAGGTACGTGCAATTTCCCGGCGATACCCCGCGATTTCCGCGCTTTCGGGATTTTGTGACTCAATTTATCTCATTGTATTTTGTTATATTTTACTTGACGCATGAAAATATATAAATACATATTCACAGCGAGAGAGAGAGAGAGAGAGAGAGAGATACAGAGGGAGCGGTAGGGGGTTTTTGGGTGGTTCGGTTCAAAGGCAGAAAGAGTACCGGTAGCAAGAACACCCCCCCTACCCAGGGGGTAAGGATGGGCGGAAGAAGATCGGTAGGGGGGGGGGGAAGCTTAGCCATACGCACGCACGCACAGCGCAGGGCGATGAATGGCAAAAAAATGACGAAATGGCGAAAATGGGGCAAAAGGGCAAATTGATTGATGGAGAAATAGCAAAATTGCAAAAAAACGGCACCAGGGCGAGGGGAGGCAAAGCAGGCAAGGCAAGGCACAAGAAGGCGAAACTTTTGACGGGCATATCGGTTACTCGCGGAGGGACGGCGGGCAGCAGAGCAGAGGCCGCGATGTGGTCCGCATCCTATCCCACCACGGATGATGGACAAAAGTCTACGGAGAGGAGGGGGAGGGGGGATCGATGGGTGACCAGGTAGATTGGTGTAGAGAGAGACGAAGGAAGTGTCAAGAATTTGATAACGGGCTGGCTCCCCAGGGCCCGCGGGACCGGGTCTAGAACATCGAACACGGGCCTGTTTCGGCGCGGCTTTAAGGTTCCTTGCCCTTTTTTTTTTTTCTTTTTTTTTGCCCGTACCTGTTGTTCGTCATCGTCCACCTCTCTGTTCTGAAAACACCGGGGGGGAGGCGGGATTGGAGGGCGAGAGGCGAGGGATGGAAGGAGAAAACGGGCGGCTATTTCGGCCAGGGGATCCATCCAGGTTGCCAAGGCCAGCGGCGTTTGTCTTTTTTCTTTTCTTTCGAACTGACTACGTTTAGGGCCGCTGTGCCAACCGGGGAGACTCCCGACAGGAGAAGAGAGGAGAATGGCATTGTTGACCCCCCGTACAACACAGTCAAGACAGGTATAGACAGACGCATTGTTCTGTGCGCCTGTCCGATTGTGCAGGTCTGATTTCTAATAGGAGTTGGCTAGTAAACCAGGTAAGAACGATAAGCTCCGATTGGGGTGTTTGTCATTCGTGGTGTGTGTAGATAGGTGCGTGCGTTTCGACGCCGAGATGGGCTACGTCTTTGGGTCGTCATGTCGGTAACGCCAACAAGTGAGTGTTCAACTAGTGTAGGTAGCCGGGGAAAGGGTCCAGCAGGGCCGCGGAGGCTAAGGTAGGGAGGGTGGTGCGTGGTGTGCTACGTAGTCACGTAGTGTGCATCGCACTAGGGGTATGTAGCGACGAACGACGACGGGCTTGTTTGTCTCAAGCGACTGATCCGATGCGGCATATGAGTGGAGGAGACGGCGATGAGAGCAGAGCGCTCCGGGCTGATGGAGGGTGGGAGTTGGAGAAGTTGACGATCTCTGCTTTGGAGGTTCGTTAGTTGTTGATGTCCAGACGCCAGGCCAAGCCAGGTTTTGCAGACCAACAGCAAGTACCTTCTATGCAGGTAGTTTAGTTGGTACTTGTGCCGTGACAGGAAGGGGGGCAACGGTTGGCGCTTGCACGTTAGCCTTGCCACCGGGTCTCTGGAAGCATGATTGCGAGTACATGTCTGTGTGTGTGTATGTACGGTAGGTATACGGCCTGTAATGTAAGTGGTGTGATGGATGGGTGCTTGGATTTACATACAGCATGTCTGTCACTCACGGTTGACGTATGACGCGCGGGAGATGAAGGTGAAGAATGAGATTGGATGACGGGTTGCAATTATTTTGCCTTTCCGGTGATAGACGACTCGACTCGACTCGACTCGACTCTAGCCGCTAAGGGAAGGGGGGGAGGGGGAAGGAGGGGATTCCATATCCTCTTCTTGCTTCCTTCCTGTGCCGTATGTGCCTCGAAGCCGATCGATCACACCACCCGCTCAGCTCGCAGCTGTGCCGGAAGGAGGGAGGGAGGGACTGATTACTCATTTATTACCCGGGGTACGAGGAAGGAACTCCTGGACTCGGCCGCCGGTGTTCCGGGAGGCGATGGAAGGGAAGCAGGTCCAAGGGAAGGAAGGCAAGCGCTCAAAGCAGGCAGGCATCATATGCAAGGAAGGCACAAAACTAAATAGGTCAAGTGCGGGGATGGGATGGGATGGGTTTGGTTTGGTTCCTGTCGCCGTGACTGCAACGCAACTGTGTTCCTGACGCCTCAAACTTTTTATTTATTTTGTTTTCCACCTTTTTTGCCTCTGCGTCTTCCTCTTCCCTCCCTAGTCCGTCCTATCTCCCCGAAACTTTTCTTTCAAATTCTTGTTTCTCGCCCTTCTCCGCGCACGGCTTCAGCCCACCCCCCCCCCCCCCAAAGGAAAAAAAAAAAAAAAGTCTGATGTCATATACATTGAACAGCCAAACGGGGAGACTGTTGAATCTGCAGCCCGAGCATATTCTTCCCCTAAACTGGGAGCTGCCTTTGTGTTCGGTACGCTTCTTGGACGTGGACAGAGGCGGTCGGCATCACAGTCGGGGGCTAGCCGGCTTAGCTTGGAACTCCGGAGAGCGCGCCGCAGGAGGCCGGTCTTCTCCTCCGTGCACCGCCGATTCCATCAAGATGGGGCCGATGGCGGGCCATAAATTACGGCGGCATTTGGACTTGACATAGGTACCGTGGTCAAGGTGGTCCGTCCCTCCTCGCTTCTTTTTTTTCTCCTTTTTTTTCCCCCTCTCCCTTCTCTGGCACCCCTCCCGATGCTAAGGAGGCGTTCGTGGCCTTCCTTGCATTGCATTGCTGCTCACCTGCACTGCAACCCTTCCTCTCTTCTTTTTGCTCGACAATGGATGGCACCGCTTCTGTGTCCCAAGTCCTCATCCTTGCCCCTTTACGCGATGCTACTTTCACATGTTCCTCCCAAGGTCCAAGGTCGAGACGTCCTCTGCACCAAGTGATGTAGTGTACATACTATGTAAAGTAGTAGTTGTACTGGGCTTGTGGACCGTCCGTCTCTCGAAACCCCTCGCTTCGGACACGGACCTCTTCCCTCTGCTCTCTTTTCGGTTAACGCACGATAGAAAGAGAGGGGCCAAGGGAAGGAATATCGACCCCATAGGCAAGCAGGTCTGCTACCTGCTGCGTACCTAGCTTAAGTGGCTCTCAGGGTCCCCCCTCTCTCGTCATGCCGGCACTCCTGAGGGTTGGCACGTTGATGCTCATACCATGCCAGCATGCAGAGGGCATTCGTTTGCTGGAGACGTTGACAAGAAAAGAAACCAGGAGGGGCCCATCCATCGTTCCCACCGAGCCCTCACGGCGGAGTCGTCAATAACAAATTTGTGGGGGATGATAGCCGCGCATACCTCGAGTGCGCGCGCACAGCACGCAAACACGACTCAAGACCTTACCTTACTGGCATTTTCCGAGAGTGCTCTCGGATGAAGAAGAGGGGGAAGGGGCTGCTGCTTCTGCCACAGCCAGAACTAGCTGTCAAACGTGACAAGCTAGCTGGCTAGGTAGCTTTGGTTTGACAGGCCCCCCAAGCTTCCGTGAAATTGGTGGCGTCAGGTTCCCGACATTTGGACGCGTAACCCACGGACTCCGACCGGGAAGGGGAGGACATGGGCGATGCGACAAAACGGCGCTTGTTGGTTTATGTTGAAGAGACCAGCAGCCAGCAAACAAACAAAAAAGAATGGAAAAGAGACCACATAATCGAACGACGCTCGCGTGAGATAGACACAGGGAACGAGTCCGAGAGCCCATGGAGAGAAAGCACAGGGAGCTGGAGCTGGAGCTGGAGCCGTCGGGGTGCCCGTGCATCCGGAGGAGGGGCCGGTCGCCATTTTGACAGTCGCTAGGTCCCTGGTTCTTCCTTTCGACACTGTTTTGACGGGATAGAAGGGCTGGGGGGGCAGAGTTACATTCCCTCGGGCAACACAGGAGATGGTTATGTACATCGTGTTCTCGCTCATCGTCAGCCAACGACACACACACACAAACACACGCACATCATCTCCGTCTCTTCCCCCCCTCCCTCGTCCTGTTCCAAGCAAGGGGGGGCTAGTTGCTTCATTGGGTTACCGGCCAGCAGGGAACACGATGCTGCTGTATGTCGAGGTGGGGCAGGCGAGAGAGCCGGGTCTTCTTGTTCGGTAAAGGAAACCGCCGAAAAAGCCACAGGTTCGGGATAAATGAGGGTACCTAGGTGTGCGAGACGCAGGTGAAGAGAGGCTTCGGTGTAGGACCAGACCACTGCGGCACCAGCCCACGCCGAAGTATCTCTTTCTCTCTCTCTCTCTCTCCGGCCCGGGTTCGCCAATGAAGCAGGTGCAAAGAGAACAAGAGGAACAAGAAGCGAGAAAGATGACCCTGCTCAGACAGGGGGGGGAGACGACTCGATCTTCGAAACCAACGGCATCCCGCAGCGCGCGCGCCTCTTTTCCCATTTTTCTTTCTTTTTTCCCTTGCCGTCCCATCCATCCCCTTGGGTCTCTCTTTCTCTCCCCTCGCCATGCCCTCCGCAGGGTGTCATTGAGGACGAGATGGAACCTCTTTTTCCTTGCGCAATACAACTATCAATCACATATTATTATTCTTTTACACAACGGACCGACCTCGGCACATATGTAAAGCACGCTAAGCGGTACCGAGAGATGCGGCCAAGAGCTGGTTGGAGGTGGGTTCTGTGCTGCTTCGTTGAAGAATTGCGAGTACCAAATACCCGGCCCTGGGGTTGTGCCACACCGCATTTCGCTTCGATCGCCTTTATCTTTGAATTTCAAGCCAACTCCCCTTGGTTTTTTTTTTTCGTCTCTTTCTTATTACCCCTGGCTCTTTGCATCAAACCCAGGTCGCTCATGTTCCGCACCAACAAGGGCTGGTCACCGAACAAGAGGGGAAGGGAGAGAGAGAGGGAGAGAAGATATCGCCAACATGGGTAGTCTCTTTCACAAAAACGTGCTCAACGGCTCTGCAGCCTGCAGATCACCGGATGAGAGAGAGAGAGAGAGAGACCTTCAGAAAATATATCCCGTTTAGGGAGAGGGGGGGCTTCCCAGATTAAACGGGATGATTCCCACCGACGAGTGTCAGGTAAGAAAAGAACTGAGGATCGGCATCGAGACCGTTGTCTATTCTCTCTTTTCCCCCAGCCCTCTTTTTTTCATGTTTTCTTTATTTCATTATTTATGTATTTGTTCAAATCTTTTTGCGACTCGTTAGTAGTTCGCCCATTGTGCCCCCCGCTCGCCATCTACCCATCTCGGGATCCCCAAACGAGGAAGCAGTTCAGCCCTCTTCACCTCCCCTCTTCGCGCGCGCGCACAGGACGACCTAGGTAAATGCATCTTCCAACTTGAATCGTAGCCCTCTTCCCCGTCCCCCTCCCCCGATGTGGAAGGTGCTTTGCATGCTCGTCCGCTAGACAATATCACAGTCAGCTGCAAATAGCAAAAGCCCGGCTGGGGGGGAGTTGTATGTGTCCCTGTATGTGTGCGCGCGCGCCGCCTATGGACTTTCCGGCCTTGTAAGGGACCCGAGTCAGGACCCTTGCTCGCACACTGCAATGCGGCGCCCTTTTTTCCTTTCATCACCATTCTGTCTTGCTCTCACCACTCTTTGTGAAAAGAGAATGAAGGGTGAGGGGGAAGAAGAGGTGGGGGTCGCGGGATGTGCTGTTGGATAGTCCCGGAACTCCTACCGTCTTCCTTCCGGGTAGTGAAAGGGCGGATTCCGACCCATGTGCGCCTTCAACTGGCCGCTAATCACCACCCCCCGGAGCTGGTACCGGAGAAGGGGAGGGCATGATTGGGGCTGTTTGCTCACTTACATCAGACCTCACGCCCAATTCGAAACCTCGGCTTCCCCTATAAGCTCAACCCTCGCTCGTAGATCGGGGGGGACCTGGATACTTCCATGCTTGAGAACCGGCGCTAGGGGTGCAGCGGAGGGTTACGGTTGACGGGCTTGCTTGTCGTATACTAACTAGAACCCGGACGGCGGGAGGTTAGGGGGGGGGGGACGTTTAAGTCTCCCCCCCTCCATCGGCGAGAGCCAATCGCCCACAGACTTTCCGGTCAGCTAGTCTGAACTCAAATCGAGACCGAAGCTATACGAAGTACACTGCCCTACAACGACCTTTACACGGCGCGGCTAGGTATCATCGTCGGGGGAGCCCCGCGATAACACCATGTTCCCGTCGGCATGTGCTTTTTACCTACGTATTTTGGTTCTGCGTCGCAACCTGCTTCACCAAGAGGGCGGTCACGCTATCGGGGCGATCATTCCACGTGGACGGGGGTGTATGTGTGTGCCGGGGTCCGCGCGGTCTGTCTTTCTTAGGATGCATATGCATACATGATAAAGGGTTTTTTTTTTCTTTTTTCTTTCTTTCCCTGGGCGGAAGAGAAGTATGGAGGACGGTCAGGGGCACACACGCCTTGCTCAGCTGGTCACAACCCCGTCCGTCAAGGGAGGGGGGAGCGAGCGGGCGAGGGCCGACGAGCGGCGATTAGACAGAATTGCGATGGCCGCCCCGGCGGCGACGGGCTGGCTGTTGACGACGGTGTGTGTGTGTGGTGCTTGTACAGGCCCTCGGACGGCGTTCGCTCAACGGGCTCTCCACGTCCCTCGCCCACGACACTACGACGAAACGGGGATCGCTCGTCTGAGTCTGCAACTACTACTACTTGGCCAAGGGCTTCTCCCGCCGCAATCTCAACGCTTTGTAACGGTTGGAGTTTTGGATGCCGTGGCCGCCGGGGAGGGGGTGAGGAACGCGCCTTCATACACACACACACAAGCATACACACACGGGAAGGGCGGAGGGACCCATCGAGAGGGTTTGGTCCGCCGAAGAGCACCGAAGATCGGGGCTGCAGGCCGGAGGTGTAAATGAGCCCATGCATCTGGCGTATGTAAGCCGCTTGTTACGGGCGATTGGAAGCGTTGCTTCGGGGTGTCCTTACCTCGTTTGTAACGAGAGGCCGGACCGGCATCTAGCCCCCGATGCGACTGTGATATGTGTTGCAGGCGGGCGCGGATCGTTTGCTTTCGGGGGTTTCGCCCTCTGTATGCCTCCCCTAGAGGTCATGTTCCCCCTTGCCCTCCGGGAGGACCTGCCTCGAGAAACATGCAATGATAGAAGTGTCTACCACGGCATAAGATGCTACGCTGCCGGTTCCGGCGAGAACAGCGACTCCTAGTTAATACTTTGGCTATTGGGGATGGGGGGGGCGGGGTTTGAAGAAAGGCCATACAGTGAGTCAACGTATCTCCGTCGAGAACTTCATGGTACCCTTAACGTAGAGAGAGGTACGGCGCGCTAGGTATTCGAAAGCGTCTTTTCGCTAGCCCGTAAACGCGCATAGTAAGCTCGCAAGCCACAAGGTTTTTTTGAGAGAGAAAAAACCGGTGTTTTGGCGGGATCAGGGGTTGTGGGCATCGCGCTACCTGGGCCCCCCTTTCTCAGGGACCGCGAGATATAAACTTTCCGCAAAGCGTGCCTCGCTTGCCAGAAGACGCGCACCCCCACCTTTTTTTTTTTGGTCTAGACTTATGACTTGGAACGTGGCTTCGATGCTCGGGCACGGCTTGACATGTTGACGGGCCCGGTTTGTGACACGGGAGTTCGTAGGGCGAGAGGGGGGTTTGCTCTGGGATGGCTTCCGGGCAACCTGTCGGGTGGTTACGGCGCAAGAAGCGAGATACATGCGGCGTTACAAGTACTATATTCCTGATCGGGGTGTGCTCGGGTCGGAGGAGCCCCGGAGACAGAGAGTCTAGGTATCTCATGAACCGATGGTTGAAGCGAGGAGGCGGGAACTCAGCCTGCCGTGTCGGTGTAATTGGCCGTTCATCGGACTCTCTCGGCTCTTCTATATCGCTGAAGATGATGGGAAAACTTAAACTAACGAGTTTCTAGCTCGAATAGGAAAGGTGCTCTACTTTGATGGGTGAATGGAATGCAGAGATACAAAAGCGTCTTTCGTTTCTCGGCCTCATCATCACCGACGTCGCCATCATCGAAATCTCGGCAGGGAATCCGTACAGAACAGCTCCCTTGCGACGCACACCTAGTTGACAAATAGACATACTGCTTTGATCGGCTTTCGATTACCGACCAACATGATCAGCGTTTGATGAAGGTTGGAATAAAGTTGGAGTCCACAACACACCTGCAAGTCCCGAGTCACGTACGGCTTGCTCCACACACGATGCGCTCTCTCTCTCTCTCTCTCTTGTATACGCATCACGCCCGGATAAAACGGTAATGGGGAGATGAGGAGAACCGATCACGAAAACCGGCGTCCAAGTCAAAAGCTCTCAGTTGTTGTTTCTCCTCCTCTGTTCTTTTTATGATTGCCGAAACATGAAACGCGTCAAGCCGACAGCGACCGAGACAGCTTCATCGCTCGAGGTCAATGACGTGGTTGACTTGGAAAAACCCGCGCCCGGCAACTGGGACCCGAGTTGCCGAAGCTTGAAAAGGGATCGTTTTACGTCGATTAATCAAAACCACACCTTTGAAATTCGCGAGCCCTGAGAGTCGAAATCGCAGGTACGAGGGGCGCGCGGGGCAGATTTGAAAGGGATATCCTTGTGCGCGATGGGCGACTAGCATCGCTTCTGCTGCGTTTTATCAGACAAGTGAGGCGTGACAGGGGCCGAGTAATACACGCTCGAAAGGTAGTCGGATTATCTTCTATTCCCGGTCAAGAGGGGACAGTAGAGTAGATAGAGAGACCTTGGGAGTGATGTCGTGGAGTTCTATTCCATGCGGCTGAGGGCTCACAGAAGTAATGAGTCTCGAAGAGGGGTTGATACAGTTGTAGATAGCCTCATAGTGCCTTGGAGGCCGTCTGGAATGGCTCTTCAGTGCTCAGAATAACTCGAGTACAGTCACGATAGATACTCGACATGCCGTGTGACCTGGACGCGTTGCACACACGAGACTGATGTCCTCGTGCTCGACACAAAGGCTTCATTCGATGAACCCGACCACGCTGTCCAGGTCAATGCGGGCCTCAAGTCATCGGAATGACTGAATATACGATCTGTGGAAGATGTGGCGCCATATGCCGTGTTCGCTGTCAGGCAGCAATCCCTTCGATACTGGGCCGGGCCGTCCGCGAATGCCCTCATCTGCCCCTTTCACCATCTTCGACCGCGTTTCCTTCTATTGGCACGTGAATCGGCCTCGGGAACATCCTCTCCTCTGGAAAAAACTTAACAATCGTTTTGCAAGATGGCCAAACGGAGACGTGCCCGACAGATACAGCGTCACCGGGTGCTGAAGCTCGGTGGAAAGAGTGCTCCCTTCCTGCAGCCCCCTCTTCATCAAAGCTCTGTCTTGACCTGTTGACAACGAAGATGCTCTTCTTTCTATGCGATTCCCTCTGCCGCTTCCGGTCACCCCGTACTTTCACCCTTCTTTTTATCCGGAATCGTCGTTTTCGATAAGGACGTGTTCCGCCCTGGACGGATGGTACACTAAAAGCAGAAACGCCGACAGTGTCCGAGGCCAACGCTCTCCCGGAGTTTGCATGTCATGTCCATATTTCTAGTAGCCCGCCTATCACATACGACTCATCGCTTCTTCCTCCCCTCGGCCAAAGGCACCACCGCAACGTATGCGCTCTTCCCCCCACGCTTCAAGCACCCAGGCGTCTCGCGACCTCCTCGAATCCGCCCTCGCCCTCGCCAACCCACACGTCGACCCACCCCCTCGCGTCTTCAAAGGCCTCCCCGCCCCTCTCCCAGTCCTCCTCCCCGGGCCTCTCGACGTACACGGTCAGCATCCCCCTGCCCCTCGCCGCCATCAGGTCCCCCAGGTGCGACGCCACCATCGCCACCTCCCTCGCTCGGCCCCCTTCCCCCAGCAGCGCCCGCACCGCGCCGTCGTACACCGCCGGGTCGGGCTTGTAGGCCCTCCAGTCCTCGCTCGAGAGCAGCACCCGAAAGCCGAGTCCCGCGAAGGCGTCCAGGTCCCGGAGGAGGGCCCCGTTGCCGTTTGACAGCGTCGCCGTCACGAACCGCCCGCCCAGCCGCCGTAGGCCCCCCACGGTGTCCGCCCACGGCCGGAGCCGGTGCCACACCAGGCTCAGCTCCCGCACCTCCCCGTCCCCGTACACGCCGCCAAGCCCCCAGGCCGCCAGCAGCTCGACCAGGCTGTCGTGGTGGTGCGCGTCGACGTCCTTCCACGGCGCCGGGCCCGTCCGGTCGTAGCCCCGCGTGAAGCGCTTGTACGAGTCCCGCCAATCCTGCGCGAAGCGGCTCCAGTCCGCCGCCGCGAGCCTGTCCCTGTCCTCCGTGGCGAGGTCGGAGGAGTCCGAGAGCCGGGTGCGGGCCCGGGACGCGAGCTCCTCGACGACCGAGGTGCGCCAGTCCACGGTCGTGCCGAAGACGTCGAACGTCAGGGCCTTGAGGTTGCGCAGGTCCTCCGACCTGATGTTGGGGAGGTCCCCCCCGATGCCGGACATGGCAGTGCAAACGACGGGGTTTTTTCCCCCCCACCTCGGGGATTTCTCAGTGTTTTTTGGAGGTGAAGCTGCTTTTTGCGGGAGCGGCGGAGGCCAGCGTGTTTGGAAGATACCGTCAGACGCCGGGTTTGACCGAGAAAGGGAGAGAGACAGGGGCGATGGCGGGCAAATGTGATGATGAATGATGGTTGGTGTTTCAAGGCGGGGTTCGGCAAACCGAGTGGGCACGCGCGCGGCTGCACGCTGACTGGTCCAACCGACCCCGAAAACCCCGCTCCATCCACCACCCCGGGCCCGGGAGGGGCCGTGTTGAGACATTACCCGTCGGGCGGGCGCGGGCTGACCAGACAATCTTTTTTGACGTCGGGCTAAAAAACGGTATCTGGTGTCATGTCTAACTCGCCGACCCGAAAAGCGTCGCGACGCAGAGAGCAATCTCTGGCATCTTGGCGACACCCGAACGTCAGCCACTCGAGTGACGGCATGGGGCCGTTCTTGACGTGCCCCTTTTCCGGACACGATGCGTCAGGTACGGCGTGCGTTGGAGCGACCAGTCCAGCCGCACTCATGCGGAACAAGTTCGTTGCCACGTCACGCGGCGGAGGCCGGCCTGGCCGCGTGTCACATCGACGAACGGTACGCCTGCTTCCGAGTGGGAGAATCCCCATAGAGCATTGAGCCCGCCACTGTCAGACGATGACGCTTTTGGAGGGAACACGCCAGTCCCGGCGAGACCCCGAGAACGGAGAAAATAAGGTCCACAGGACAAAAAAAAACCGTAAAAGAAGAAAAAGAACCAGGGTGTAAAATCCGCCGCGTACGATAAAGACAACTGCACTCGTACCGGAAGAAGCCTTACCAAACACCCGCACAGCAGTAGGATGAACGAGAAGCTCCCCCCCCCTTCCCGCAATCGTACCTCTCGCCGTGTCAGGGCTATGACCAGTTGCAGGAACCCCCCTCCGCAACACATCTCCCAGGCCCGCCGTACATCTCCCAAGAGAATGACAGAACCTCTCCGGCGACAGCCAGCAAACGTGCCAGGCAACCTCGACGTTTCTACTTTCCCAGGGCAGGCTCCTACGCCTCGCCATCTTCGCCTTCCCCCCATCCCAACAAAATCGAGCGGGTTACCAGGCATCAAGGGTCCCCAGGGTCCCAAATGAGGTCTCATCTCCAGAAACCGGGTCCCCGTCAGCGCTGCGCCTCGGAGACCTGGAGTCCCTCCGAAACCTTATTTCCGCGTCGTTACATAGTATGAGAAGCAGGCCAGGCCGAGGTCAAGGTTCAGACAGCGATTGGGTTGGATGACGACGAGCCCGCGCGCCCCTTTAGCTGCCAATATCCCGACATGAAATGACATTGAATAACCCCCTCGACCGGTCTCATCGTGGGGCGACGACCCAACTGACCTTGTCCAAATGTAACATCTTGTGTTGAGTACGGGGCATGATGTATATACTCTGTCCCCCTCGTCTAGCTGTGTTGGCGTATCACGGTGTATGCGACTCCAAGGGGGACTGCCTTGGACGTATATCCCAGTAAACTCAGTCTACCCCCTGACGCCAAACTCCAGCCGAGGGATGGCAAAATATCCGTACGCGGCGCATCAGCCCCTTTTACAAGAGATGAATATGGTGCCAAAACTGTAATGCTTCACGTATCCTCGCGGGGGGAGGCGGGGCGGCACGACCATAATCTACACAAGGCTGTGTCGAGGGGGGTTGCATAGTTGTTCCCTTGATATGTTGTCGACCTGAGAAACATCAGCACTGTGCTGGTTATGAAGAGCGATGCAAAAACATCCAGTACTGACGCACTCGTCTTTGGTTGATCATGACATCCGGCCCGTTTTCGAAGAAGCACGAAACCATGGATATCGCATCAGCTTTCCATGTCTCGTTTTTTCCATCCAGGGCACCTATCCAGATTTCGACCAATATACCAGAAGGGGGGGGGGGGGGGGTAAACATACCGCAATATATGCCCGCCAACCATGCCCGACAAGGCTTACCGCCGAAGGTCGCCCCTTCGCTCGAACACGGACGGGGGGCATTTGAACAATCACCAGCCAGCCGTCTGCCCTTTTTCGAACGCTGTGGACTCAAAATTTAAGCCGTCTTCTCGCCTTTTTGAGACAGTCGCTAAGAGGAGACGGACCGACCCGATGACCCGCGGGCAAGGCGGGATCCGCGGCGGAGATATTGCTCCGCCCACAAGATGCTCTCTCCCTCGATTCTTGAATGATATATGAGCGAGCATCACGAAGAACCTGGGGGGGCGGCCGCCGCTAACCAATGGGCCAGGCCACGGAACCCAGGTTCTCTGCGTCGTCCTGGCAAGCCGACCGGGTTTTTTTTCGCAAAAGGTTCCTTTCTGCGGTCGATGCATCCATTTCGCTCCAGCGGCCCCCCGAATTACACCGATCTCATCCGAGTCGCGCGTCGTCGGATACCGGCCCAGCGGCTCTAGACGCAATCTCGCCGGTCTAATTGCACATCGACGTTCGACGCTGCAAGCGGCGCTTGCACTTCATCTGCAGAGTTCACACCCCCCTAACAGATTCGCAGTCCCGGCTTTTCCTCCTCGATGCTGGAATCCGGCTGAAGCTTTGCCGGCAAGCCCGCCGACCTCATCAGTCCCTCATACCACCCGCAAGGCAAAAGAGGGGGGAGAGGCCCATTCCTGGACCAGGGCGACGACGTGTCGATCGTTCTTAAACATGCACTGGCGCCGCTTACGCCTTTCGGTTCGGACGATGGGGGGAGATCTTGCCGCCCTGCCGCCCTCTTCTCCCCCCCTCCTCCCGCACCTGCACGCGGCGTTCGCTTGTCCAAGCGCCGATTCGAGCTCAAAGACGACAGTACCTGAACGTATCTGCCCTCGAGTGGTTGAACCATTTCCTCCTGTACTATATCGCACACGTGGCAAAATCGCCTGAAACGCTACAAACATAGTTAGTTTCCCGAGTAGATGGGAGAGCTTGCGGAAAGACGAGGTGGGCACGGACGACGAAACGGGGGCAGCCGTGGGTTGACAAAGAGATGAGGGAAACGTCGGGAAATGACCCCCCACCATACTTCACGCGAAAGGGTTGTGGCGGGCTCGTACGATGTAGTGCGACGCGATGTTGCTTTGATGAGCGACTAGGCGCGCCGGCGATAATGTCCTGGATAAGCGCTCAGACTGCTCGCATCGTACAAATCGCGAGCCGTCGACCGATATTGCAACACGGCCTGGCATGCTCGTCACGCACTTTGGTCCGGTGATGGTAGAGCTCGCCATCTCCCACCACTTCGATACGATCTTGGTTGTATTCAACGGCCGTGCGAGGGACGGCACAGAATATCCACTTCGCAACTTAGGCAGGTACGAGGATATGCTTCTCGCTTCCCAATTTCGTGCATTTGTGACAGCGGGCTATGCTTACTGGGGACGCCGAGGCGAAACTGCACGCAGCATGGGTTTGCGGAAGTTATCAATTCCCTGCACATGCGTTGTGAAGCAGTCGTGCATTGGGCGTAAGGGGCTTGTCATCACAAGCGAAACGTGATATTAGAGTCGAGCTGCAGATGCTCCGCTTTGGCCAAAAGGGACCTGGGCCGGAGGCCGCCACCGATGTACCATGGCTTGACCGAGGTCCGTAGATAATGTTCAGTGTGGTACTGTCTGTAATCGCATATTCCCGCAGCCCCTAGCGAGGCTCCAGAGTTCACACCAAGAAGCCACAGCTATATCGTCGTTCAGTGTAAATTCCAGGAGGTGCGGGTGGCGTCTGGTTGTCGGGTGTGGGAGAAGTGGTGGAAGGCGGGCGTCTAATGAATACGGGCCGGGCATTAGCATCGGGTAGTCCAACCTCTTCAGCCCCCTCCCCTGGTGGTTCCGTTGAATAAGCGGCAGTCTGGAACACTTGATAGCGGGCCTCGCGGTCTTTGGACACGATGTGTTGTAACCCGACAATTACACTTAGAGTGCAGTAATTAGCCGCTGGATAACTACCTGGGCATCTCGTCGATTCTCGATCGGACATCTCATCCGTCTGGCGGGCCCTGCCGCGGTTTCTGCACGTCTGTTCACATGCGCGTGTGAGTATTAGATTAATGTGAGCCGATGAGCCCGGGGCAGACCTCCATCCGGACAGCCCCACTCCCCGCGATGTTTGCTCTCCAGATGTGCCCTGGCCATGTCGCAAGAGACATGTTCCCTGTGCCTGGCCGTTGGACTGCAAGAACACTGGGTCGAGTTGAACATAGTATGGTACGGAATAAGGCTCCATCTCCGAACGAGAGTCTAGCTCATTGTGCAGCACCCTCCAACTTCACAAGCAATTCCTGAACGCGCAAGCAAGATTGGATGCTGTACAAGCCACTCGGCAGACTTGCAAGCCTCCGGCGCCGCCGCATCGGCTTGCGCCTCCTGGTAATCTCACGCAAGCTCCATTCTCACTGGTCTGCACTAGTCAGATGCGCCGTTGATTTACGATGATCCCGTCATCAGTCACAAAAGGATGATGGTCGTTGGGACTTCTCCTCACGAACCGCCATTATTCCCGGTCGTTTGGGGACTGCCTCGGCTGTCTTCTTAGCACGGTATCTCTATCCGATCCCATAAAGTCGCTCATCTGACGCGCCATTGACGAAACATGCTTCCAGAAGAGCAATATCTCCGCGAGAGTTTGAGGTAGCAGGCCAGCCACACTTGAATGGCTGTTTCGGTGTCGGCCCGTATGCTTTTGGCAAGCACTTCTGGTGCCCAATAGCAGACGTGCCAATTTGAGACGTTGGGCATATCTCTCGGCTAAGCGACGTTGTAGAGCTGACCGACCGTGAGACGCGAGAGTGTGGTTGCGGCGTAGTAACTAGAAACCGGAAGGTGAGGACGCATAATCCGTCGTCCGTGCCATGCAACCCCCAAGGCAAGACGCGGGTTCCTGGGTCCGGCGAACAGACAGCGGCTAATGATCGGCCTCTCGGGAGGCCACATTGGAAGCAGACGGGGGAGCCAATGCGAAAGTGGCCAATGGCCGAATTCGACAAAGGCTCCTGCCGCGGGAGTCCCACGGAACATCCGGCTTGTGGGTTGCGCGAGATGAGGAAGCGAAGTTGGCTTGTTGGAACCGAGGAGACTGTCGAGTCTTGGGCCGCACGCATGCAGGCCGGACCAATCAGAGACGCACCAGATGAAGCGTGCAGGCGCGGATGTGAGGAACAGCGAGGCGCGCAATCTCCAAGTCCAGCATAAACTACTATCTTCTCTGTGATGTCGTGCCTGCGTCTGCTAGGTACCCGTCATCGGACCGGGAGCATATGTCTCTTGGCAGCTGCAAGACCGTCTGATGTATGGGCATTGAATTGTGTGCTGGAAGTTTCCTCTCTTTCTTTTTTTCGTGGCTTGTTTCTGGTCGATCAGCGGCGGGCATGTGGTGACACTCGTGGAATGTGCATCAAACTTGCAACAGAGCATGACACGATGGCATGGGCGACACAAGGTTGACGGCGGTTTCCTCGAATTTCGACTCCTGACTCACTTCCACTTCGCAGCACCCGATGATCGAGAGAAGGAAGCCGGATGTGCTTCGAGTTCAGACAATAGATACGACTGGCTGTCTTGTCTGGGATTCCCATGTTGCCACTCTCATACTCTGACTAGGCGATACGTCGGAAGCTTTGACTTCAAGATGGCACGGCTGACAGGAAGCGGCAGTTCGAGGAACCAAAGGTTATTATTTGGGGGGGGGGACAAACCCTTGGTCCAGACACTACCTACATAGTAAGGGCGTTTATCGTGCTTTCTTTGGACGCATACAGCAGGGGGAAGGTTCTTGTTAGTGCGCGTGCACAGTCCATTGGCACGGCATATGTGGTGGCCTGTATACATTGTCATTTCTGCTAGACACGACGTAGGGTGACTGACCACTGACAGTAGATGAAGCTAGTGTCGGTAAATCCAGTGCTTACTGGGGCAGTAATGTTGCGCTTCTTGGGGCTGAGGACCGGGAGGGCAGTCGAGAGCGCGAGGATCGACAGCTTTGCCAATGCAATACTTCGTAGAAGAGAATATAAAGGTGAGGCGATGATAAGACATTGCGACACTCGAGGCCATAGCACAAGTCATACTGGTGTCTCGAGCCCGTGGAAGACACAATGCGCTGTTGTGAGTCGTCGATTGGATCGCTCGCTGTAAGCCGTACACCGGAGACTTAGCTAGGGCCCTGTGCGCAAGGTACCTAGTCAGCATTACTCCGTTCAGCACATGGCACAGGTGGGGTTCGGCCGAACACTGGGAGAAATTTCATTGTTGTTAACTTGAGACGTGTGTTTGTACAATCAATGTTGGGCGGCGCGCTGGCTGAGCAGGGATCACCGAGAGACGGTTGGTTGCGTGTGGAAAGGTACCTACATCGTACTTCCAGCTGCGGCTTGGAAAGCCAAGCCATGTCTCTTGCAGGTTCCAACGTTGAAGGGCGTTGACGGACCGGGGGGTAGGGAGTGATGGCGCAAGGAACAGCTGGCGTCGAAGGGTATGATCAGCGCAGCGAGGAAATTGCTGGCTTCATCCGTCGTACTGCGTAGATGCTGGAGGGGATCCTATTCGACGAGGGAAGTCGCGAGTGGAAGACAGACAGATAGAGACGGCAGGACGGGCGACCAAATACGGATTAGCGGGAGAAGATGCGTCCTTTCCCCTGGACTGGACGTTCGCTTATTCACCCGTCAGTTGGTTGATGGTGTGCAGCCTGCAGGTGCAAGTAAGTGCGAAGGAAATGCAGACAGACAGACCTGACCCCCTGCCCTGGAAGGAAGTCCCATGCCTAGCGTTCTTCCCTGCCCAAATGGCTCAACGCTCCCCACTTGACGTCGACCAAAGAGCGTTAGCGGGCGATTTTGAGAGCTGTTACGAGTCCCAACAGAGATGAGGGCTCCGCTCCCCAGTCGCGCCTTGTCCGGATGGCGGATGGCGTTGCACCCTTCCTGTTGGAACACGGGAAACCAAGGGGCTATTCTTGGGGACCAATTTGTATGGTCGAAACCGAAAAACCTTGGTGCCTGGCAAGCGGGCAGAGTGGGTAAGGTTGACTGACGGCTAAGTACGATGCATGTACTTTCCCTAGGTACAAACAAGATCGAAGGCCACCAGTCGGTACCTAATCTTGGTTAAGCCCGGCCGTCGCCGTTTCACTTGATTTGTTTCTTGACAAAAAGACCTACCTACGTAGTAAGGAAAAACAGGGAAGGCCAAGGTGCGTGTGTACTACATTGCATGTACAGTATATGTCTGCGCCTATGGTTCTTGTCAACTCATGTCGGAAAGTCCCGCCCGGCCCGCGGTTCCTCCTCTTATCAGGTAGGTACCTAGTGTTTGGTGTAGGTGTAGGCAGGCACGCAGGCACGCAAGAGGGAAGAAAGGGGAAGGAAGGAGCATCCACGTCGCCACCTGTACGACCATTATTCATTTTAAGGTCGCATAAGGCACGGTAGGCTCACAATATTACTACATTGGTAACTCTAACACAGTCGAAGCTCGGAGCTAGAGTACCTAATTATCCGTAACTGCCCGCCCACTACCTTAACCTACCTCAGGTAACCTCAGTACGGCTGAAAAATAACCGGCCGCGCGACGTTACAGGTTCCTTTGTCCAATACCCCTCCTTCCCACGCTAGTTACTTTTGATCTCCAATCATCGTCTTTGCATGACTCTGACCGAGTGCGGTTAGTCGGATTACCTACCAAAGCACACTGCTAAGGTTACATAGTATTACATAGTACGTAGGTCCCTCCGCTCCGTCCGTT
This sequence comes from Colletotrichum somersetense, assembly GCA_030867255.1. NCBI lineage: Eukaryota > Fungi > Ascomycota > Sordariomycetes > Glomerellales > Glomerellaceae > Colletotrichum > Colletotrichum somersetense. The sequence goes on from MU843604.1 coordinate 28,969, forward strand.
CTGCAGCGGACGCTGCTGCGGCCATCATGTCTGGGTTTTCCCTGCTGGATGGTAGGCTTCCTTTCCCTGCTATTATACTGTAGATTCGAAACCGGTGATTTCTGTAACGCATAACAGAGAAAGGGGGACGATGTGGCCTGAGTGTGAAATGAGCACACGTGATCAAGGACGACTGCGTCACTCAACTGGTCATGTCATGGTTTTGCGACACAGGGCAGGGCCCGGCGCCGCGCCGGCAGGCAAAGAAGAAACAAATGGCCTCACAATGTCAGTCAGACTGCGCGCGCGTGTCCCGATAGTCGGTCGCCTCTCCACCGTGCCGTGCGTGGCTGGACCCGTCGTCTCCCCAGAGCACTTGCAAGGTACGAACGAGTATGTACTATTAGGTGTTGCCCTCAGTAGGTGGTCATTTATTCCCCTGTCGACCTGTGGTGCTTTCGGCCCTGTGCACGCACATAGTGTACACAGCTATTCCTTCTCGTTTCCTCCATGATATTTGAATTTTTGGCTCGCTTCCCAATCGCAGTCATGATCGCTGGATTTTCCCACTTTCCACCCCGATTTGGACAGAAACCGGGGTGAGTGTGGTTCCTGTCATTGCATTGCTCCTGTCACAGTTGCATCCCATGCCATCCATCCCATCCATCCCATCCCATCCCGCTGCAGCTGCCTACCTGTCCGTTGAACGGTTGCAACATGCCGTAAAAAAAGAAACCGCGCGCAGGATTGGAAGATTGCGCCGACCACAACAACAACAACAACAACACCACCACCAGCACAACACAATACAACGCAACAGAGCACAGCATAGAGTACAGACTTGGTCTGCACCCGCATCCACTCCTGCTTGCCCTTTTCGTCGGTTGACTTGACTTGCCTTTGCTGGCCCGCACCCACGCTCTTTCCCCTCCCAAAGATGTTGTGGAGTATTAGCGAAGCTCAAGGAAGGAACTGTAATATAGGTAAGGTACCTTCCTTACCTACCTGCAGGTAGGTATATCTTTTGGTTTATGTATGTGCGTGCGTGCGTACAGACCTTATATGTATGCATACCTACGGATACTAATTACCTATTGTCTTTTTTCTCTCTTGTGCTCTCCTCTTCTCCAATATTTTCCGCTCCTCGTCATGGTCCTTGTCGTCTTCCGTCTCCTCCCCATTCCCATCCCCATCCCCGTCTCCGGCTTTGCTGCAATCTTCCCATGGCCCTCTTGATGCCTTCTCCTCGTCTTCTTCTTCTTCTTCTTCTGGACCAGGCCCCCTGGCCCTGACTTTGTTCTGTATACCCTGCCTAGTACTTCAGTGCTACCCACCCCATGGGCCCATGTTCATCGACCCTGGCCCGTTCCAATAAATCCATCCCATCTCAGCCTGTCCATAGTAGTAGTCCCATGCTCGCCAATAACTGCATAGCCTGATGGCCTCGCACCTCGCTACGTCGTCTTGATTCTCGATTTTCGCGCCTTGTCCCCCCCTTCTCCCTCTGTCTCCGACTCTCACTCCCATCCCCTTCTGTTGCCATTGTTGCATATGCCAATTGGCCTCGGATGTAGGTAGTCCAGATGTTCCATCCTCGACGTCGCTGAGATACCCGTGCTGTCCTACTCGCTCCACGACTCTTCTCCCGGCGCATCCCTTCATTCTGACTCGCCACTTAGTTGTTGGCAGTTGTACATTCATTCGTCAATTCCCCTTCTCTTCATTCACTTTACTACTCGTCCTCGTCTAGCCTACCTACACTCACTCACTCACCTCGGTTCCTTTGTCCTGTCTCTGTCTCTAACCCGCCGGCGCACCATTGCTTTTTCCACCTCGACATATTTCCAAACCTTCCGGCATACTACCGCCGCCGCCCGTTCTGTCCTGTGCGCTCAGTGAGTCTCCTCCGGATGTCTCGTACGAACTCGAGTCTTCCGACCGATCGCTGCGAGCGAGAGAAGCAGACTCAGAAAAAGAGAAGGACGAGCGAGGTCCGGGAGGAACAAGAGGCTGACCGCAAACTCACCCCCACCACTAGGACCGCGCGAAACAAGCCTTCACACGCCATTTTCTCACCCGCTTCTTACTTCTCTCACTCGACCAACATTTCTTCTCCGACCTCCCGCCTTCTTTTGTCATATAACCGGCGCATCGCTGTCTGTCACCTTGCCGTTTTTGCACAAACCTCAATCCTTCCAGTCCAATTCTTCACTTTCTTGCGTTTCTTCGACCCGAATCCGTCCTTTCAATCCTGCCTAATCGGGCCCGGTGTCGCATCTCATCTTGGTTCTTCCATAACCCAATTATCGAATGACATGTCGACGTAAGAACCCTGTCCGCATATTGCAACGCCCACGCAGTCTTGTCATCCGTTCTTGAGACTGCCGGTCCCTCAAACCACACCCCTTATCCTCTCCTTTACGGCGGTGATTCTAGGCCTCGGCAGCTAACCGGTTTCAAATTTGGATTCACCATCTATATTGCTTAAGGTGGGTATTCTTCCCAAACCGTTGCCCCAATACCCCCTTCCTCCGCTCTTACACACCCCGATGTTTTGTCTGCCTTCTGTAGATTTCATGCTAAGCAGGAGGGTATCGCCATCCTTCAGAACCGACCACTTGTGCGAAACTCTCATTGCATCCCTTTCAGTCTCTCGGACCACCGCTTTTCACGTGTCGTCTGCCGTCTCTTCAACGAGACTCGCTGCGCCTGCAAACGCAGGAGCAGACTCGGCAGCATTAGTAGCGTTAACACGTTGTAAGTTTCACCCGTCCCATTTCATGCATCTTCCTATGTCGTCGACACAACCCTCCAGCCTTCGCCTCCGCCAATCTGTGCCTCTTCCGCAGCATCTAATACTGACTAAAAAGTCAGTGGGGGTCGATAAGCGTCAATGCACCTGTGAGTGCGCGGTCGGACTGTTTTGCTGGCGCCTGTCATTTCCACTCACAGCAAGGAACCCCGGACCTTAGCTGTGTGCTTTGATCCCTACTTTCGACCCTTGCCCACCCGAAAACGATAGCCGATCAACCACTACTTGAATGCCTACACCTCTTTCCTGAGGGGTTCAATTGGGGACCACCGCGCCGTCGCCATCTCTCTGTGAACTTCCCCCCCGTCTCCGTTCCTCCGTCAGTCAACATGGCCGTCTGGGAGACCGAGGATGAGTCCAGAGGCGATGCCGCCGTGACGGCATTGCCTACACCCCGAGACACGCCTTACAGAACACCATCGCGAGGTTCAAGAAAGTCCAGACGCTCAGTCACTCCCCCGAATGGGAAGAAGAGTCCTTCGCCTCCTCCCGTTCCGCATAACGATAAGGGCTCCAAACGCTCCTCGCGGAATATGACCAACGACGACGGCATCAGCGTTCTCGACCCCCGTCGTTTCACGCCAACTCTGCACGCCAATCTCGTCGCCGAGATCCTGAACCTGAGGCGGGATCAAGAAGAGAAGGCAAAGCTCATCGAAAACCTCGAGGAGTCCTTGCATACCTCGCGTCAGGAACAAGAGTCACTCCAGGAGTCGATGGCTACTACCGGAAAGGAAAACCGTTCCCTGCAGCGCCAATTGGCGCTTCTCGAGGGCGGCACGTCATCGGCACTTGGCGAACTAGCACGCCAGAGGGACGAGGCCGTTGACTCCGCCACTGAAACGAAGAAGAGACTCGAAGCCGCCCAAAGGAAGGTTCGGAGCCAGGAAGAAGACTCGCAAAGGGTTCACGACCTATGGGCCCAAGACAAGGATTCTTGGGAAGAGGAGAAACGCAAGTATGAACGCAAAGTCCACGTTGCCGAGAGCCGCTTGAAGGCGGTTTTGGACGAGGTCGCCGCCTACCAGGCTGCTCAGGCCAACCGCCACGATAGCGACGCAGAAGACCCGGTGGATAATGACGCGGCGAGCGTGCGGACCATGAGCATGAGCAACAGCGTCCGATTTTCCACCCAGCAAAGTCCCGGCAAAGTATTCAACGGCAACTCCCTGGCCGACGAACTCAACCTCGACGGTGATGACGACTGGCAGACCGATGACGGCGGGCGTGAGAGCGTCATGTCGACCTACCGCCATAACCGAACATTTAGTCGCGACAGCGTCCTGTCCAGGATCCATCGCAGGAACCAAAGTCTTGAAAGCCCTCAGCGTCCGGGAAGTGTGACCCGAGGCAGACTCTGGATGAACCAGCCAGTTTTGGAGGCCCTGGAAGACGGTACCCAAGAAGAGGACAGGAAACTTGTTTTTCCCCCGCCGCCGCTGGCACCAAAGGTCACCTACGCAGACACGGGGATCCAGTACTCGCCTCCTCCGTCGCCCAAGCTAGAGCCAGTCCAGCCAGCAACTCTTGAACCCGCCGTCAAGGTGGACAAGCTCCCCGAAGCCGACGTCGCTCCCCGAGGTGAGTGGGAGGTGGAGGCCAATCAACGGCGTAAGCGGGTTTATGTCAGCCGACCACTGTCTATCGAGCCGCGTCCATTCAATCACATGGTCTCGGCTGGCTCTCAGACGGTCGAAGAACCTCTGAGCCCCCCCAAGACACCCAAATCACCCTACAGGTCTTTGACACCACCCCTTCCTGAAACTCCACCTACTATTATGGTTTCGGTCTCAACGCAGACGGACAAGCCTGTGGAGAAGCTGCAGACGCCCCCTATATCACCACCGGTGCAGGAACTCACCATTCCGAGCATCAGCATCATCCCGCCGTCGAGTCGCCCAACGACACCAAGAGAGCCCCGGCTTCCTCAGTACTTCAAAGACTTTGGCTGCCAGGTATCGATCGCCTCTTCTGCTGAAATGCGGACCACTGCTGTTCAGACCGAAGAGATCCTCTCGGATAAACGATTGGCAAATCTCCCCGTGCATTTGCGCCCTTCGGCAATCACGTCAAGACCCTCGTCACCAGTCATTGCCACCGCTGTTTCAACCGACGATGCCCGGCACTTCACTCCTGTTCCCGGACATCTGCCGCCGAGAAACCCCAAGAGGCTCACTTCCAAACGGAGCATCACCGACATACCCTCATCACCACCGAGCTTGCCAGGCTTCGGCTTCGGAGAGGAAACCCGTGACGCATACCCCGGTAACAACGATGACGGACCATTGTCACAGAGCGCGCCCCTGCGACGACCACACCGCATCAGCAGCCTCTTCGCCGGGTTCCAGGATGCCCAAAGCTCTGACGAGCAGGACGAGTTCGATGCTGACGTGAGCGACTCCGAGTACCGAACCGCGCTCTCCGCTCCCGGGATGAGGATGACGGATTCTCGAGCATCCAACCGCACATCTGTAAGTACCTTTGCGGCATCACCGGAGCAGACCAAGAAGACGGCGCCCATCACGAGCGCGGTGCGTCCTCCTGGGACCGAAAGCTACAGCCACAACCTGGAGAACAGGGAGACAGCCGCCAAAAGGCAGCCAGCGAAGCCCACGGCCCGGGGTTACGAGAAGTCGACTGCCGGCGCGTCGGGTAAGCAGAATGTCATGCGGAAGGCAGCCCTGATCCAGAGCGGCATTGCCAGCCATCAGGGCCGCCCCAGGAGCCCCAGTCTCCCGGAGTCCCGCAACCCTCCCTTCCCCATCCCGACTAGGGCCAGCTCTCGACGACCGCCTTTCAGTGCCAGCGCTCCGAGCGAGGGCCGGCGCAGCCCGACAAAGACGGACGCGCCATGGCATCGCCGGGGCGTCAATCGCAGCCATTATCGTGCCGGCAGCATTCGCAAGGTTCGGTCAGCGGCCGCCATTCCTCGGAACCAGAGAAACCGTAGGCAAGGCAGCAGATCCCCGCCGCCCTTCTCGGAGACGACCGAGGCCGCGCCAGAGAGCCCAAGCCTGCCGCCACTTCCTTACAACGACATCACCACCCCCCGGCACGACACGAGCTCCCACAACAGGTCACACAGATCGAAGCTGTCGACTACAACGGCTCAGACAACTACTACGGAGCACAATTCCGTCAACGGGGCTTCCCACGGCTCCTCGCAAGCCACGGGGGTTGTCGACGCGATCGCGCAGACCATGGTTGGCGAATGGATGTTTAAGTACGTCCGGAGACGCAAGTCGTTTGGAGTGCCCGACAGTGGCAAGGACGACTCCAGCAATGACCGCCACAAGCGATGGGTCTGGCTAGCACCCTATGAAAGGGCCATCCTCTGGAGCAGCAAGCAGCCCTCGTCCGGCAGCGCCTTGATGGGCAAATCTGGCCGCAAATGTAAGTGAAGACCTCGAGACATCTGCGGGCGTGTCCGGCTAACAGTGAGCAGTAGCAATCCAGTCCGTACTCGATGTCAAGGATGACAATCCCGCTCCCAAAAACCAGGGTGCTGTCTTCAACCGTTCGATCCTTATCCTGACTCCACAACGAGCGTTGAAGTTCACTGCCACGTCTTCCGAGCGACATTACACGTGGCTCACGGCGCTTTCTTTCCTGGCACACTCGACCCAAGCCATTCCAGAAATCGTCGCTTCTCCTCTACCTGTGAAAGAAACAGTAGTGCCGGATTTTGAACCACCGCCACCAGCCAGGCGATCTGGCATCCGGGACTCTATCCGGCTGACAAAAAGCAAGACTCCCATGGTGAGGAACGCAGGACCGACAAGCATCCCCGGCATTCCCAGTATCCCCAGCGTCCCCAGCGTCCCTAGCGTTCCCAGCATTCCCTCGTCCAGAACAGGCGACACATCCGTTTACAGACAGACGGAAGCATTCCCGCCCATGCCAAGCAACGCTGGCAACGGTCATCAGCGCGAGCTATCCGGAGACGCTGCTGAACCGCCCTTCATCCCCCGATTCACTGAACGGTCCAACCACGCCATGATCCACGGACGGAAGCGGAGCAACACTGGAGGCCATGTTCCGCCACCGCTCTCCTTCCGCGGCTTCTCTGGACCGGGTAGCGTCGGGCACAGCTACACCAACAGCAATGCTGGCAACAGTGTCGGCACAGCAGGATCGTCCGACATCTATCAGTCTCAGCCATCACAAGGCTCGAGCAGACAGAGTTGGGGCCTCAGCTCCCAGCGCACTTCAGAGGCCTCTTCAAGGCCCGGTGCCAACTTCTTTGACGCCATCGGCACGGTGCGGATGGAGGCTTTCATCAGCCCTCTGGCGCACTCGGGCTTTGACAGAGATCCCGACGAGCACGAGGAATACCGATACCGAGCTCGAAGGCGGAGCAAGGAGATTCGACGCCGGCAGAGCCGCAGTCGCCACCGCGATAGCTACAGCTCTCGTGGCACGCGTGGCACAGACGGCTACAACGTCGGTGGTCGAGCGGCTATAGAGGACGACTACTTCCGAGATGACCCTTTCAGGGGCTTCTAGCCGCGGGCGTGTTCGTTCAGTCGCTGGTATCGTTTCTTTGTGCGAACGGGTTGGACCAGAGCGCGCGCGTCGGACTGCATTCATTCGATACCCAATTGTGTATTATTTTTTTCATGTGTAAGTAAGGTATTGGGGGGGGGGGGGGGGTTTAGAAGGAACCAGACCTTGAGACCACCTCGGTGCTCGGAGTTGGAAGAGACGTAGGGAAGGCAGATGACTGCCGGTATGTCGACGAGACATTTCACGTTTTGGTCAGGCCATCGTGCCTCGGAGCGTGTAGAGCATCGTTAGAACGATGCCGGTGTATTGGAATTGCCGACGTAATTGATCCGCAAGGATGAATGTCGTCTCCGTTGTTGTATTACAGCTGCCGTAGGACAAGCTTTAGTCGATCAAACACCGTTAGGATAGCTCTATATCTCAGTACCGTTTGTGAAGGCGTAGTGAAGACTGCATATATATGCCGCCCCAGGATGGCCGGGGCTGGGCTTCGAGCAGAGGGCTTGAGGACGGGAACCCGAACGAAAACTTGGACCTGGACAGACCGCATTATACCAATACCGCGGGGTTTCCGATCGAATGGGGTGAAGCAGCAGTGTCTCGATTGACTGTCGCGTAAAGGGAAGAGAAGGAAGAGCATGGGGTTATCCAGCAGCCAGATAGAAATAGGCCGGCAAACGGGATGGCGGCATCTTGGTTGTTCCAGATCCGATAATACACTGGCAACTTTCTCTTGAGGTGAGGAAGTGTTGAATGCCTACATAATACTGTTGTTCATTCCATCCATCCATATGCTGTTGTTCTCGACGGTCGAGCTGGGCTGGCAGTTTGCTGGCAGGGGGTTAGAGCTGTTGATGGGCTAAAGGGTCTAGCTGAAGGCAGGCTATTGGAGTTTTCCGTTTGCTCTGTTTGCCTGGTCTTCCTATGGCATGGGTGTGACACTCCATTCTCCGCGAGCTTTGGTCATCGGCAAGGGAGGTTATCGCAGTCTCTCCACATGATCCCTGCATGATTTAAAGTGATAACCGTGAAGTCAAACACTGATCAGTTGCATTGCCGCAAGAACAACCACCAGCCCGCTCCTAGATGGGACCTAGGGGCCCAGCCCATCCCCTCCATACACCCGCATGCCAAAAGAAGAATAGAAGGAAAGGTACACAAACAAGGTTTCGTTCAATTTCCACCACGCATCTCCAGAAGCCTCTCTCTCCCCGCGTCCCCCACCACCCGTCGTGTCCAGCTGGACCTTTTCTCGCTTCTCGCTTCTCACTTCTCGGCCGCGGCTGTCTTCCGCTCCTTAGTCCGCTTCCGCAGCTTCACCTCGTTCCCCGCGTCGGCATCCTCTTCGTCCGGGGCAGGGCGTTTTCCGCGGGACCTCGTCACGGGGCGGCCGGCCTTGGTCTCCTTTTCGTCGTCGACTCCTTCTTCTTCGGCTTCTTCCTCGGCTCCGGCTCCTTGACGGACACCCCCGCCGTCCTTGGCGAGCTTGTTGTTGCCTGGCCGGGGCGCGGCTGTGCCGGCGGCCCTCTTCGCCGCGGCGGCCTTCTTGGCCGGATTCCGATCCGCGGGCCTCGGTTTCATCGGCGCCCGGGGTGGGGGTTTGACGGCGTCGTCATCGTCGTCCTCGTCTCGACCGGCTGCGGGGGCGACCGGGGCCGCTTTCTCAGCAGCATGTTTCCTCGATACTCGGAAAATGGGACGGGTCTCGGAATCCGACTCTGGCTTTGGCTCAGACCCGAGTTCGGGGTCGAGGGGGTGTCCGTCGACGGCGGTGCCCTGGCGGTCGCCTGCTCCCGCGTCGGTTTGCTCTTTTCCGCCCGCGGGCGCCTCCTGCCCCCGCGCCCCCCGAGACTCGACGGCCGCGTTTCCGTCGCTGGGCTCTCGACGGCTTCTCTCGCCCTCGCAAGTTCGAAGCCGCATGCGGGGGTACCTTGCCCAGGGCCTGGGCGGGAAAAAGATAAAGGAGAACTTGGCGAACTCCTCAACAACGTCCGCGGGCATAAGCTGCGGAAACTCCGAAAGGAGGCCTTCCTCCGCGACGCCCGGTGCCGGGACGTTTGTGGCGAGGGGGATGGCCCCCACGGCCTCCCGTAGCCTCTTAGTAGGTCCTTGGTGGCGGGACCAGGGCGGCACGAGTGCTGAGAGGCGGGCGCGGACCTCATCGTCTGACACTATGATCTGGGTCTGTTGTGTTCCCGGTTCAACTGGTCAGTCATACGCGAGATTGGAGGCGCGAAGCAGGGAGGAGGGTGGCGGGGGCGAAGTTTACTTACGTCCCAAAGCAGTTTGATGATGGATACCTCACGCGACAGAATCGATTCCTGGATCTTGACGGTGTCGATGGCGACGTCGTCATACAGGTCCATCGGCTGGTCAAGGAAGTCGAGCAGCTCGTTCCAGGCTGCGCACGCGCGTTGCAGACTGCGATGAAGGCGCCAGCGGTGAAGGCCGTCGAGGCCCCTGTTCTCATGCAGGCGCTTGTCGGCGATGTCTTTGGCGTGGTTCCCTAGGCACTGGGCCACGCCAAGGAGTTCCACGGGGATCTAGTAGAGATCTGAAATTAGGCTTCTGAACGCTCGATGGAGCATACGTGCTTGGGAGGAGGGGGGAGGAGAAAAGGGAGTTCGGAGTCGCTGGAGGGAATTTGCTTACCGCCCTGCACTCTTTTCCTTCTTCCCTGCAGACGATGCAGAGCATCGCGGAAGAGCAGGTGCATTCGAGGGAAACGTGGCGGTGGAGGGAGCCCACGCATGTTGTACACGGATACTCGCCGGGCCCATAATTGTTGTGTATGCCCTTGAATCCCTTTGTTTCGTCAAACGTCATTCCAAGCTCATGCTGGATGCACAGAAGGACAGACATCTCAGCGGTCGATTGGGTTACACTCGCTGGCGGGGGGTTGAATTTGATAATGTATTTGGAGAATAACAATCAGAAGACTCTGAAGGCCAATATCGATGATGTTTGGGAACATGTCCGATGATGGGAGGACGTAGCATATGATATATAGCGAGCGTCTCAGTAGGGCGGTGGGACAGGACGGCATAGAACATGAGGCCTGGAAGACTCCTATTGCATCTGCAAATGACCAGAACACTGTTGAATGCTATGGTAAGCCTCACAATAGAAGAACCCTATTTCTTCGTTCTCTGTGGCATTTCAAGAGCACTAGCACCGTGCAGATTCGATGGCGGACAAAGAGAACCGCTTACACGACGTTTGCCCGTCTTTGAGGAAATCAAAAGGGTTTGATCTGAAGGTCCAAGAAACCCCATATTACGAAACAGCTAGGAAACAATTTGAAAGCACTCTGTTTTTATACGGCTCGTCTAAACGCAGGCTCCGGTGATGATACATGCCGGCGTCCCGAAGGTTCTGTGCTCGGCGGAAGTCGAATTACGGGCCCGTTTTCCGGGGGGCCGCACCGACCCCGCATTCCAGCGCAGGGCACCCCACTAAGAAATTTCACCCCTCCACGCAAGCTTGAGCTACACTACATGGTACAAGTGACGTGCCAGCCTCTAGCCGAAACCCGCCACAGCAACCCTCGCAAGTAGTTCCGTTGCATCTGAATCTTCTCACAATTCTGCCTGCTCAAAACTCCTCTTCAGAAGACAAACCGACTTTTTTACCACGAATCCCCCACCAAGAAACGATCGACCGTGCCCCCGTCGACCTTCTCGACTACTTCCTTTTCACGCGGACACGTCGACGTCCTTCCTTCTACGCCCCCCCTCGCCGCACGGGGAGACCGCCCGGTCGAGAATTCCTCTCTCCCCGTTCGAGTACCGGACGGCAACAGCCACGATGGAGGCCGAAACTCTCGAACAATTGCAGGCGCGGCATCGGAAGGAGCAGCGCGACCTCGTCGGGCGCATCACCAGCAAGAAGAAGAACGCGACCAAGAAGACGCGCAAGGGCGTCAACGAGGAGTGTGCCGACCTGGAGAGGCGGCTCAAGGAGCGGCAGGAAGAAGAGCTCGCGGCCCTGACCGGCGGAGGCGCGATCGTCGACGCAGACGCCAGGGAGGAGGTGGAGGACGCCATAACGCAAGACGACGCCGCCGCTGAGATCGCCGACAGGCTCAAGGAGACCTCCCTCTCGGAGCGGCCCGCGCCGCCCACGCCGGCGACGACGACGACGACGGCCGAAGACGAGCCCCAGACGCCGGGCCAGGTGCAGGGACAGGGCAAGAAGCGCAACAGGCAGAAGGAGCGCATGGCGCGGCGGGCGGCGGAGCTCGAGGCGGCCGCCGTCAAGGCCGAGGAGGAGGCGCGGAACATGACGGACCACCGCGGCGCCGAGAAGAAGTACATGCTCGAGGAGTTCAAGACGCACTCGCTCGCCGAGAAGGAGATCGCCCCGGACGGGCACTGCCTCTTCTCGGCGGTGGCTGACCAGCTCGCGCACAAGGGCATCCCGCTCGAGGGGGCCGCCGACGCCGACGCCGCGGCGGGCGACGCGCAGCAGCAGCAGCAGCAGCAGCAGCCGTACAAGGTCGTGCGGCGGGCGGCGGCGGAGTGGATGGCGCGGCACCCGGACGACTTCGCGCCCTTCCTCGAGGAGGACCTCGAGGCGTACGCGCGCAAGATCCGGGACACGGCCGAGTGGGGCGGGCAGCTGGAGCTGGCGGCGCTGGCCAACGTGTACGGGGTCGAGATCCGGGTCGTGCAGGACGGGCGGACGGAGAGGATCGGGCCGAGTGCGGCCGGCGAGGAGGAGCAGCAGCAGCAGCCCGGGGCGGAGAGGAAGGAGATATGGCTGGCGTACTACCGGCACGGGTACGGGCTGGGCGAGCACTACAACTCCCTGCGGAAGACGGCGTGATGGTCGGCTCATCGGGGGGGGGGATCCATTTTTGAAGCCGGTAGAAGAGCGGTAGAGAAAATTCACGGGTGTAGACGACGGGTATTTTGTTTTTCTATGTATGGCATACGCACAGGGGCGTCTCGCATGGTATAGACACACACACACACACACACACACAAATAAACAAAAAGCGCAGCGGTGAGCATTTGCGGGCATCAATGACTCCAGACGTGGATCCAATCGCGCACCGTGCCGTCCTCGTTCGTGCCCGCGCTGTGCGTCCTGGCGGGCTTGACAAGCTCGAGGCGCCTGAGGCCATCTTGGCGCAAGGGCGGCACGACGACGACGTCGGCGTCGCGGCCCGCCTGCGTCGAGGAGGGGGAGAACTCGAGGGGCTCGCCGGGGCGGGAGAGCAGCGCGAGGTAGACCTCGGGCGTCAGGCCCCACGGCGGCCCCGGCAGGGAGAGCGGCTTGCCGGAGGGGAACTCGAGGCAGACGAGGCGGCCGGCGGGGCCGAGGAGGGCGGCCATGCGGGCCGCCCAGAGGGGGCGGGCGGTCGGCGGGAGGGCGCAGAGGAACTGGGGGTTTCCCCAACGCACGCGTTAGTTTTTTGGGATTTATCATCCTCAAGATCCCCGTGGGTTCTCGGGGCGTAGAAAGGGAGGGGGGGAGG
>MU843604.1:41827-59305 GCA_030867255.1 Colletotrichum somersetense
GCTCTCTCGCACAGTGTAGTCAAAGATGAGGTCGAAAGCCTCCCCGCGGCCCCATGCTTCGAGCCAAGAGTCGGAGAAGAAGTCGCCCGAGAGCCAGGTCACGGTGCCGGGCTCTGCGCCGTTCGGGTGGCGGACGCTGTAAACGCCGAGGTCTCCTCCTCCTCCCCCTCCCCCTGCCTCTCCCGTCCCGGCGGCGGCGACGACGGCGCTCTGGTTCTCTTTCGCCTCGGCGATGGCGGTGGGCGAGAAGTCGAGGGCGAGGACGTCGTAGCCCAGGTTGGCCAAGAGGAGAGCGTCGTGGCCCTTTCCGCAGCCCGGCACCAGCGCTGTCGGCTTGTCGCCGCCGCTGCCGGACGGTTCCCGGTCCGTCGGGGTATGCGGCGGCGGCGGCGGCGGGACCAGATCGGGACGGGTCGTCAGGAGGTCGAGGAGGGCGAGGGAGGGGCCGCCGCGGTCCCAGGGCGTGTACTTCTCCTCCCAGAAGGCGGACCACTTCCGGCCGTGGTCCGAGAGCGGCGCGTCGGCGAAGGCCGTCGAGAGCTTGTTGTCTTCGTTTGCCATTGCGGCCGGGGGCGGGGTTTTGTGCCTCGCGGCGTGTGTTGCGGAACCGACGGAGGGGCGACGGCGATGGTGGAGGGTCAACTCTCACCGGATGAGTCTGAACGCTGGGTTTGTTGCAGTTGCCGCAGTAGAAAAGGAAAGAAAAGAAGAGAAAGAAAGCCTCGGGGTGGAAAAAAAAATCCCTCGAGTTTCTCACAAGGAAGCCTAGGTCTTCTACTTGGATGAGAGTGAAGTCATCACGTCAAGCGGACCCGACCCGGAGCTAGTGGCGGTCGGTCACCTACCTACGTATTCATACCTATGTAGCTAAAGTAGCCTCCGAGGAACCCCGCGCCGCGACGAAAACAAATTGCCCCGCGTTCGAGGACAGCGACGTGCGTGATCCCTGTCAACGTCAGGGACACGCATCAGGCGGCGTTTCCACCTTGCCCAGAGAGGAGTCGGTTCGTTCACTGGTAATCAAGAGCCCGTCCTGCGAGTTGTTTTCATCAGAAAGGCTCGAGGTCGAGCAGCTGCTTCTCGTCCCAGAATGCACTGCACTGCAATGAATGCACCCGACCGACCCCGAGGGGATTGGCGCGTGTCATTGGCCGCAGAAACCCCAGTATCAGGTACTGTACTGTAGTGTAGGTACCTAAGCAAGAAGCAAGAAGCAGTCGATCCGTCCGGAGGGGCGTCAGACGACAGACACTCCACTGCTTCCCCCGATGCCGGCATCCCGTCCGCAGCGCCCATCCATCCATTGCCTTTCCGCCCCCCGCCCCTCGCTTCACAACGTCTGATTTGCCTATTTACTTTTCCCTCATCATAATCTCAACACTCGTCCGTACTCGTCACAAAAGTCCGAAAACAGACAGACAGACAAACAAACACACACACACACACACACACACACAAGCCCGGCAATGGCCGACCTCTCAACGTGCCGGCCCCTGACCCGGGCGTCGGTCGTCGAGGCCCACAAGCTCGTCAGGCCGCACATCCACTACACCCCCGTCCTCACCAACAAGACCCTGACAGCGCTGGCGTCGACGCCCCGGAGCGCCGAGGACCTCAGGGGGACCAGGTGGGAAGGCCGCGAGCCGGCGAAGCCCGTGCTCAGGCTGTGGTTCAAGTGCGAGAACCTGCAGCGCATCGGCGCCTTCAAGGTCCGCGGCGCGTTCCACGCCATCGAGCGGCTGAAGCAGGAGCCCGGCTGGCTCGAGGGCGGCGGAAAGGAGAAGGGCGTCGTCACGCACAGCTCAGGTACAGGCGGGGTCCCCGTTGCGCAACCACGTCACAGAGAATAGGCGGGGGGGAGGAAGAGGGTCATGAGATGTCACTGTGCATACGGCGTTGAAGGCTGACACGAAACCCCCCCACCCCCAGGAAACCATGCCCAGGCTCTCGCCCTCGCGGCCAGAGAAAGCGGCATCCCCGCGCACATTGTGATGCCGGACATCTCCCCGCCGAACAAGATCGCCGCGACGCGCGGGTACGGCGCCAACGTCGTCTTCAGCGGCAGCACCTCGGTCGAGCGCGAGGCCGTCGCCGACCGCATCATCGCCGAGACGGGCGCCCGCCTCGTCCCGCCCTACGACCACCCGGACATCATGCTGGGCCAGGGCACCATGGGCCTCGAGCTGCAGGAGCAGGTGCGCGACCTCATGGCCGCGGGCCACTCGGCCGAGCGCCCGACCTTTAACTCGACGGGCCTGCCCCCCGCCGCATCGTCCGCCGCCGCCCCCCGGGGCCTGGACGCCGTCATGACGCCGTGCGGGGGCGGGGGCATGCTCTCGGGCGTCGCGCTCAGCTGCGAGGGCACGGGGATCAGGGTGTTCGGCGCGGAGCCCGAGTTCGAGGGCGCCGACGACTGCAAGCGCGGCCTCGAGGCCGGGAGGCGGGTCGAGGCGGTCAAGTCGCTGACCATCGCCGACGGGCTGCGCACGCCGGTGGGCAGGCACCCCTGGTCCGTCATCCACGACCGCCGGCTCGTCGAGGGCGTGTTCAGCGCGTCCGAGGAGGAGATCAGGGCGGCGATGAGGCTCGTGCTCGAGCGCTTCAAGCTGGTCGTCGAGCCGAGCGGCGCCGTGCCCCTGGCGGTCGCGCTGTTCAACGAGGACTTCAGGGCCATGGTCGAGAGGGAGGCGGGCGAGGCCGGGTGGGACCTGGGGCTGGTGTTCAGCGGCGGCAACGTCGCGGTGGAGGGCCTGTTGAAGATATTCGCGGCGTGATTTGGTGGTTTTTGTATCTGGTGAGGTTACACGATGGAGGCGCGAGCATCAAGCGGTTCACATGGCGGCGTGTCGTCCTGGGGCCGTTGAAAGGCATGGGCGTCTTTACCCGGCTCGGTCCTTTTTTTTATATATTTTTCTTTTTACGCCAAGTAGATAGGATATGGTTGCATATTGTTAGACGCATTTCGTTTCCTCCGAGGGGACGTCCGACATCAATATTCAAAACAACATGTCTTGTTCTTCTTCTCCTTCTTAGCTGGGACTTTTCCGACAACGGCATCGAGGGTTTGACCTGCTGATCCGATGAGAACCGTATTGTTGCTCAACTGGAACCGGGGCCCACGCAAGCAGCGAACCTTCACAATGCGCTTTCCCTTCACGATCGACCTTGAATCATGTTTTATTGCGCATTTTGTCCTTGAAAGACACCTGTCACATCGGCATGCTAGACCTCACCTTGTACGGTGTCGTTGCGCCGGGCGTGGCACGTTGCGTAGTCGTTACCCCGGCGGCGGGTGTCTCGGCCCGCGGAGTTGGATGGATCGGTACCCACCTCTACCCGAGCTCGCACTGACGGGGGAAACATGAGGCGATCGGACGTCCGTATGACAAGCGAACGCACGTCAGATCTCCTTTTTTGTCTTTTGGGTTACCGCGAGTAACCGCAAAAGCCTAGCTAGACTTGTGCTTACGCACAGTCGATCTCACTTCGCCATCTGATTCACATTCCCCCCCCTCCAAGGACTATTAAACCCCGCCCACCCTTTCTCTGTGTCTGAGGGTCTCGAACAGCATTCTTGTCTCACTGCACTCACAAAAAAAAACCAAAACAGAAAAAAGAAGCTAAGCTGTTGAGGAAACGAACAAGAACAAAGGGTGGGCAAATAAACAAAACTCAAAACATGTCGTCCTCCAGCCTAGTCTCGTGGTTTCCCCACCTCAAGACGCCCGTCATCATCAACGCGCCGATGCTCGGCTCGGCGGGCGCCGCCATGGCAACTGAAGTCCACAAAGCCGGGGGCCTTGGTAAGGACGCTACCCTTCCTTTTTCATCCCTTGGACTCTTGGGGGGGGGGGGGGGGGAAAGGGGAGAACCTGCGCTAGCTTCGATCGGCAGAGACTGACAAATTCCTCCCCCCTCGTCAGGTTTCATCGCCGCGGGCTTCGACTTCTCAGACACCTCCGCCCAGCTGAAGGACCTGGAAGAGGCCCTCGCCCAGGCGCGCGCGCTGCTCTCGCTGCCCGCCGCCGCCGCCGCCGACGGCGACGACGACGCAGGCGTCCTCCCGCTCGGCGTGGGCTTCATCACGTCCCACGAGACGGCGACCCGCTTCAACGCCAACGTGCTTCCCATCCTCGCCCGCCACCGCGTCGCGGCCGCTTGGCTCTTCGCCCCGCACCCGGAGACTAGGCCGCACGGCGACATCGTCCCGGCGCTCCGCGCGCGGGGCATCAAGGTCTTCGTGCAGGTCGGCAACGTCGCGGCGGCGCGGGAGGCGGCGGCGGACGGCGCCGACGTGCTCGTCGCGCAGGGCGTCGACGCCGGCGGCCACCAGTTCGCGCGCGGGTGCGGCGTCGTGGCCCTCGTGCCCGAGGTGAGGGCCATGCTTGCGGCCGAGTTCCCCGGCCGGGACGTCGCCGTCGCGGCGGCGGGGGGCATCGCCGAGGGGAGTGGCGTCGCGGCGGCGCTGGCGCTGGGCGCCGAGGCCGTCGTCATGGGCACGCGCTTCGTCGCCACGGACGAGGCCGCGTCGGCCCAGCTGCACAAGGACGTCGTCGTGCGGACGCGCGACGGCGGCGTGAGCACGTGGAAGTCCGACTTCCACGACAGGCTCGCCGAAAGCAAGCTCTGGGCGGCCGGGCACTACGACGGCAGGGCGGTCGTGGGCGCCATCCACAACGAGTCCCGCGCGCTCGGCGGCGCCACGGCCACGGTGGAGGAGAGCCGGGAGCACCTGCGCACGCGGTGGAGCGAGGAAGAGGGCAAGAAGATGATCGGCAAGTGGGCGGGTGCCGGGGTGGGACTCGTCAACGAGATCAAGCCGGCTGGGGAGGTGGTTGTCGAGGTGAGAGAGGCAGCGAGGAAGAGAATCCGGGAGTTGGCTGCGGCGATTTGACCAATCTGGCGGCGGTTATGGCAGGCCAGGCATACATATATAGGTACTGAAGCCCTCGGGACACTGTGCTGGTTTCCCAACAATCCAGTGCCGATAATTTGTATCTTTAAAAAGAGGCACGCTGTACGCGGATACTGAACATTGCATTCCTGGGCCGGGGGGGGGGGGGGGGGTATCTTCCAAGGACTCGCTTTTCAAGAGCAGTGTGGTGGCTTAATGTCCCTTTTCGGTCTTGGTCAACTTTGCCGCGCTCTCAAAATAACCCGCCGTTCCACCGTACTTGGCCAACACGCCGTCAATGTTCACCTCCTCGACGCCCCGCGTCCGCTCCCGTCCCAGCATGGCGGTGTTGCGCGTGCTCGGGATGCGCAGCATCTCCGTCTCGACGAGCCAGCCGCAGTCCTCGGCGATCTGCGCAGCCCAGTCGACCAGAGAGGCATACGTGGACTGCGACTTGGTCTTGTCACGCGGGGGCGGCGGACGGTACTTTTGGCCTCCCAGCGCGTGGCTACAGCAGGGGATCATGATGAAGGGGCTCTCGGAGAGCGTCGCGAGGATCGGCGTCCACGGCGTCAGCTCGTCCGCGTGGTTGGAGACGATGAAGGTGCCCTTGGGGAACGCGCCGTTGTGCACCTTTGCCAGGTCCAGGACGGGCTCTTGGCCTTCGGCGTAGGATGGCCTGAAGACGACATCGGGCAGGAGCACCAGGGCCTGAAGGGAGTCTCGTCCGTTCTGGACCGAGTTGTACTTTGCCCACGATTTTCTCGCCCTGGCATCGAAACCCCATCCGGAGTAGCCTTCTTGTATCAGGAGATGGACCAAGAGGCCGTTGCCGCAACCAATGTCGACAAAGCCGGGGAAGGGCCGGTCTTTGTACATGTCGGCCCAGAGCTCGATTAGAAAAGCAGCAATACCAAGATCCTCAAAGACATGCTTGGAAGGGTCCGTCGTCTCAGCCCAGTTCTCCACCAGGTCCTTGGCATACTTTAGTTTGAGCTCGGTATAGCGGTCCTGGAAGCGCGCCTGCGGGATGACTACGTCATGGTGCACTCGCTTGGTGTAGCCTTGAACCCGCCCTTGGCCGTGCTTCCAGAGGGCTTGCAGCAGCATGCGGGCAGTCCGCACCAGCTTGTTGACGGCAAGGTCGGCCTCGTCGTAGAGCAGGTAGTGGATGGAGACGGTTCCCACGGCGCGCGCAGCATCCCACTCGTGAAGGTGCGCGACACCCCGCACCTTTGGGTGGTAGAAGGGGAGGTCGTCTGGACAAGACACGTGGGGAAGGTAGACGACCAGGGACCTGGTCTTGGTAGCATCTGGGGAACGGATAGAGGAGGCGAAGAGGCACGTCTGGTCCAGGGGGTCGTCCCGGCGAGTGTTGCGCGGGATCAGCCTACGGACGAGAAGGCGATGGTTGTCAAAATCCCTGAAGGCAACAGGGACGGGCTGGGGCTGCCGGGCATCCTCTCCCGGGGTGTCGGGCGTGGGGGGTGGCGTCCAGGCCGGATCGGAATCGTGGAGTATGTCGGCGCGGAACAGCCATGACGAGTTGATGTTTGGGTTCTTGACCAGATTCATCATGACATGCTCAAAGACGTCGGGCCCAAAGACGCACTCTTGCTCCCACAAAGGGTGCCAAACCTCGCCCGACACATCATGCACGAGGGGCTCCGCCGAGTGCCCAAGCGCCGTCGGGTTGTAGGCCATAACAACAACCAACGCATGCGGGAGGGAGGGGAAGTGAAGATGTTTGTTTTGTTTCCCAGGTTGGTTGCGTGCGGGAAAACTTTAGCCGCAACAAAAGAAAGGAAAAAACTAACATGAGACTCGAGATGTGACTCGGAGCAGGCGATCTACCTACCTAGGCTAGGGGTACCTAGGTACCTAAGGGTTAGGTAGGGCAAGGTACCTAGGTACGCATGAATTGATAAGAAGGCCGCTAGGCAGATCTCGGCTAGCCCCGCAGCATCGGCCCAGGGCCTACCTACCTACCTAATGTGACGCTATGAGTTGGCCAAATAAGTTAGTTTTTGTTTACTTTGTGAGGTGGGGTGACATGGCAACGCGCGCCAAAATACACAACCGCCGGCTGCTTTCCGGAAAACCTGCCCTTTTGTACATGACGCAGAAAAAGGGTGCTGGTCCGTCTGTCCTGCATAAGCTCCGATCAAAGAAAGCCTGACACTTTATTGTCAGTCAGTCAGTCACAAGCTTTCTCCATCCTCCTCCGCACATGTGTTGACCCAGAGCGAATCCCCCCCCCCCGCTCCGATCCCCCGACACACACGTTCACCGCCATGGCGGACAACGAAAACCTGCGTACGGCATCGCTGTACATCAACAACCAGCTGCTCTCGCGAGGACTCCTCCGTGATGGCCAGACGATCAACTTCGCCGACCCGGAAGATAATCCCGGCGGCACCGAGGCCACCATGGGCAGGGTCATGAGCATCGTCAACGACTTGATCCTGCGAAGAGACGTGCGTGTGCCCTCAATCCATCTCCCTTTGCAACCTCTCCCAATTGCCTCGAAGAAAAGAGACCACCGTACTGAGACCGTGTTGTTTTACCCCTCCTGAAGCGCGACGCCGAGCACCGCGAGAACCTCTCCGCCACCCTGCGCAACGTCCGCGCCGAAAACCTCCGATACACCAACGACCTGTCGCGCCTGTCGGAGAAGCAGACCGAGACCCAACGGAAACTCGACATCAGCGAGGCCACCGAGAACACCCTGCGCACCCAGCTCAAGTCAGCCGACGCTGCCGTCCGCGGGCTCAAGGAGGAGGTGGCGCGCGCCAAGACCCTCGTTGCCCAGACCCGCGCCTCCTGCGCGACCGAGGTCCGCCGCCGCGACCGCCAGATCGACGGGCTCAAAAAGCAACTCGGCGACGCCGGCCGTCCCCGAGGCTCCGCCAAGAGCTCTGCCGTCACCGTCATCAGCGTCGTCGCCGGCGAGGGTGAGGAGAAGGTGTCGCCCCGGCGCCAGGGCAAGCCCGGCACGAGCACCGACGACTCCAACTACGACCTCCGCAGCGAGACGAACGAGTTCTTGACAGACCTGGCGAGGGGCCTCAGTGAAGAGAACGAGGCCCTTCTGGGCTTGATCAGACGGACGACCAAGAGCCTGCGCGAGATGAGCGGCTGCGATGCCCGGGCAAGTCAGGGTGACGGGTATGCCGTCGCCCTGCCCACGGCCGAGGACATGGCCTCCGAGCTGGACGCCATTCTCGAACACCTCCGCTCCATTCTCACGAACCCTTCGTTCGCTCCTATCGAGGAGGTCGAGGTCCGCGAGGAGGAGATTGCCCGCCTGCGTGCCGGCTGGGTCAAGATGGAGAACCGCTGGCAGGAGGCCGTCCATCTCATCGACGGCTGGCGTCGGCGCATGGTTGTCGACGGCAAGTCGGTCAACATGGAGGAGCTCAAGATGGGTCTCCGTCTGAGCCCCGTGCGCGTGCGCGACGTGGAGGAGACGCACCAGGGCGGCATGGACATGCAGGAGTTGTCCTGCGTCCAAGAGGAATGCACTGCCGATCTCGAAGACGAGGACGATGACGAGGACGAGGACGAAGAGGAGGAGGCGATGCCCGACTCCCCTTGCCCTGCCCCCCACAGGGTCGAGTCTCTGCATCTGGTACCTGCTCCTGACCATCACTACGCTTCCCACAACCAAGGGGGGTACGACGACGAGGTCCAGCAGAGCGACGAGGAGTCGAGCATTTTCGAGGACATTGACGTCGAAGATCTCGACGTTGAGGAGCCGAACGTGCAGATCCTCCAGCAATCCACCGCAATGGTCAGCTCTCCTCCTCTGCCGCCCCCTCCCCAGATGAGTCCGCTCCGCGAGATGGCATCTGCCGGCAACCGCGATGCGCGGCCGAGACGCGAGAAGCAGGGAGGTTACCACACAACGGCCGAGGAGAAGACCCGTACCATCCGCGCGGTCGAGACCGCCCCCAAGCCGCCCCCGCATCTCGTCCAGCTCCCGAGGTCTCCGCAGAAGCCTTCGCAGCATGCTGACGACCGCTACCGTAACATTTCTGCGGCTTCGGTCGAATCCGACTCGACCCACAACGGCGCGCCCCTCATCACTCCGTCCGGGACCCCTCCTCCTCCTCCTGAAGTGAACCAAACACCTACGGTTCGCAAGCTCCCGAAGCCACCACGTCTGGTGGCGGCGGCTCCGGCGGCGCCGTCACCGGCGGTACCTGCACCGAAGGAGACCCTGTCCCCGGTCCGTACAGTCTCCCAGGAGAGCCAGGAGAGCCAAACCAGCCAAGAGAGCTACGACGGCGCGCCTCCCGCCCCTGCCATGCCGTCCAACGGCAGCAAAGCCGCGACGCCGCACCGCACCCCCTTGCGCCGCGTTCCCTCCCGCCTTCCTCTACCTCGCCCTTCGGACCCGCCGCCGCAGCAGAGCCCCCTGACGCTGGCCACCATCGCGGCCAAGCTTGCCGCCTCGGAGCGCGAGGCCGACGCCGCGCGCGTCCGCGCAAAGCTCAAGGCCGCCCGCGGCGGCGCCATTGGCAGATCCATAGCCTCAACGCAGCAGCAGCAGCAGCAGCAGCAGCAGCCTATGCCGGCCCCCCCTCCACCAGAGACCATCGTGGCCGTACCGGCAGAGCCAGAGCAGCAGCCAAACGGCTCGCCCGCCAGGACGGGTGCAGCAGACCGGGACCTGGACCCCGTCAAGCGCGACCTCCCGCAGGTCGAGGACCAGGAGCGCTCGCCGGCCCAGCCCGCGAGGCGCAAGCGCGAAAGGCTCGTGAGCAAGGTCGCGTCGCGGAGGCGGAGCACGCTCAGCCCGTGGGAGATGGAGAGCCTCATCTCGGGCACCGTGGCCGTCCCTCCCTCGCCAGCTCGGTGATGGACCCGCCGGGTTGTATGCTTTTTATTTTGTGCCCATTGAAATCTTTTATTTTTCATTTTTTAATAAAAATTGGTTTTTTTTTTTAACCAACAGGGGTTCCTTTCTCCCGATACCCATTCCCCCTCCCCTCCCTTCACCTCGCACAATCACTATAATACAACCAAAACCACAGAACGCTCTCTTTTTTTTTCTTTTCTTTTTTTTTTCTTTCGTTCCTTCTCCTCCCGCCTTTTTCCTTTCATCTTTTGGGAGGCAACGAAAGCTATATCTCGGGCTAAACAGGATATCCCCCGTAAACCAGCCTTTAGAGAGGGGGAACAAAATGGGGTGTAAACGGCGACGAACTGCGGCTGGGATGAGCGTCGTAAGAGCCTAGGGAAGGGGGGAGTATGATGTCAAATGCGGTGAGAGAGAGAGAGAGAGAGAGAGAGATGATCATTTTTCATCCTACGGCCATGAAGATTTTCAACGTGGGTCGTTATTATCCAGCTGCGAATCTCCCCCATGCACCCTAGGCCACAGTGTCACGATAGCGATGGGCTTGTATGCGTCCCGTTGGGGTTGTTGTTCCCTTCTTTTTCTTCTTCACAGAATGTAAGACCGAGAGAGCCTTGAAATAACCGCCTCAATCCACTTTGACTTCCCCGCCATTTGACTTGTCCGACCAGGAACCGTCGCGAACTGTTGCTTCCCTCGATTATCAACTCCCGAGTGAAGCCCCTGACGCCGTTTATCTTAACCCCTCCATGTTTCTGAGCAAGACCCGGCGTCCCATGTACCCTTTTCCATATACAAGACAAAAATGCGTCTCTCCCGTCCCGTTTGCGCCTGATACTCCGAGGCCGAAGTCCTGACTTTTCCGGACAGTGTGCCTCCCCCCCTCCAGTCGTCCTTCAGTCGTCCTTCAGTCGTCCTTCAGTCGTCCTTCGCCGCCTGCATTTCCGACATCATGGCCTCGACCGGCTCCGCGGGGCCCAGCGGCTCCAGCGGCACGGGGAACACGGGGTCCCAGCCGCCGTAGACCAGCTCGACGCCGTGGGCCTCGCAGGACGCCCGCAGCTGGTCCATGGGCGCGCCCGTCAGCGCGCGCTGGTAGACGCGGCGCAGGCGGCCGCCGCCGAGCCGCGCGGCGGCGGCGCGCTCGATGACGGCGGCGATGCGGCGCGGCTCGCACAGGTCCGAGTGCAGCTCGAGGACCTCGAGGTTCGGGAAGGCCTCGAGGAAGCCGAAGAGCAGGTCGGCCGGGTCGGCGGCGCGGTGGGCCGGGTCCCGCGTCAGCGCGGCGTGGGACTCGAAGTCGAAGTTGAAGAAGCCGAAGACGCGCACCGACGGCGCGCCGCGCAGCCAGCCCAGCGCGCCGGGGAAGAACTGGCCCGGGTCCTGCCTCCAGCAGAGGCCCAGCTCGCGCAGGCGCCCCGAGCGGATCGCGGGCTCGAGGAGCACGGTGGCCAGGTCGACGCTGAGCGGCAGGCGCGGCATCCACAGCCGCTCGAGGTTGGGGTACGTGACCAGCGGCGCCGCCGCCGCCGCCGACGACGACGACGCCGCACCCCCGGCGGCGGCGGCGGCGGCCGGGTAGCCCGAGTAGTCGAGCGGGAGCTGCTGCGGGAGCCAGTCCCCGTGGTTGCCCTGGTGGGCTGCGCGGGCGTCGAGGACGCGGAAGGAGGACGGGTGGAGGGGCGGGAAGTGGCGCTTGTCGCCCATGGAGAGGGCGCCGCAGGCCCTGCCGAGCCTGATCACCTGCAGGCGCGTCCACAGGGACCAGCAGTCGTCGGGCGGGGACAGGGAGTCGACGCCGGTGAAGACGCCAAAGTTGTCCATGTACAGCTGCTCCAGGTTCGGTGTGGCCCGGGCGAGGACGAACTAAGGTGGGTGAAGGGGGTGTGTGTGTCAGTTTTCGGCATCTCTCGCAAGACGAGAAGGAGGGGGGGGGGAGACGAGGAGGACTTACGGGGTCGATCCGCCGCTCGGGCGTAAGCTGGTTCAACGGCGAGGTGAGGGGGCCGGTCAACTGCAGCACCTTCAGGCGAGGCAGCTCGGGCCAGCCCAGGTCTTGCAGGTACATGCTGAAGAGCAGTATATCCTCGAGGTTCTCGCGCGCCCGCTCGACGAACTGCCTGACAAACGGCTGCGGGCCGCCGCGGCCGTGGGGCGCCGGCCTGGTGAGCTCGTGGAAGCTGAACCGCAGCTCCTTGACGCCCTGAAAGAAGACGGGCTTCGGCGGCAGCTTGTAGCCCCAGTCGCCCTCGAGGTTGCGCTTGATGTAGCCGATCTCGAGGCGGGTCGTCAGCTGCGGGTTCGTCGTCTGGATGAGCGACAGCCACTTGCTCTCGTTGAGCTGGAAGGAGTGGGCGTTGGAGATGACGAGGCTGCGGGCGCCGCCGCCGGTGCGCTTCCGCAGCGTCTTGAGAAACGAGACCTTGGGTGGCTTCTGAGGATTCAGGGTCGGGAAGTGGACCTCGCGCCAGATGTAGGGGTGGGTTTCGAGGAAGCGGTCCCATTGTTTGCAGACGCCCGATACTCGGCTGCGGCCATGTCAGGAAGTGGGTTATAAGAGCAGGAGGCGTCTCACGGGGGGCAAGGCGCCGAGGGTAACGCACCATAACTCTGGGAACTCAAAGTATGAAAAGATCTTTTCGACCAGCTCGGTTGGCAGCTCGAGGGGATCCCTCCGGCAAAAGTGCTTATGCAGCGGTTCCCGGATCTTGCGGAGTTGCTTGCAACAGGCGGTCAGCAGAAGCCCGGCGATCTGCTCGTCCACGTCACGTACCTCGTACTTGGGGGTGCCGACGAGCCCCTCTTTCTGGCCGACCTCGAGGCCGGCACACCACGCGGCCCACGCCATCTCGGGCTGCTTCTCTAGCCTGTAAATCTTGCCCAGCCTCATGTAGCCCTAAAGCCAGTCAGCCCACGTCGTCACAAGAAAAAACCAAAACAAAACAAAAAAGAAAGAAAAAAAGAAAGAAAAAAGAGAAGAAGAGAAACACCAAAGTCCCCTGGCAAGGGAACAGCAGGGACACGGTAACGGACCTCCAGCCTCCGCGGCGCAATCTCCAGCAACCACTCGGCATCTCTCCTCGCCTTGTCCAGGTTCCCCATCTTCTCGAAGCAGGCAGCGCGGTAGTCGAGCGCCTGGACGTGAGCCTCGCGGTGACAGCGGCCCCACGTCTTCTCGGCGCCGCACTTGCACTCCTTGATGGCCTCGGCGTAGACGCTGCCCCTCTCGCGGCGGTGCCGGGCCGCGGCCCGGCCAAAGTCTCGGCACGTACATCTCTCCCGGCGGCGGCGCTGTCGGTGGTCGTCGGCATCACCAGCGCTCCCCCCCGACCCACCGGACGCCTGGGAGCTCCCCGGACCGCCGCTGCCGCGGGGGTTGGAGCAGGGGCAGTTCCCGGCGACGAGGGTGAAGTGCTCGAGGGCGACGCGGAAGCGCTGGTCCGCGTAGGCCATGCGGCCCTTCTCGATTGACGCCTCTGAAGAGCGGACGCGGGGGAGTTGGCCGGGAGGCGCCATGTCTCTCCCGTGCGACGCAGACTTTGCAGCGCGGGAATCGAGTCAACGGGCCCAGCGAGACAGGCGAACAGCTTTCGGAAAGATGCACAGTGAAGGGTTCCCGCAACGGGATGAGAGGCGCAAAAGGTCTCGGTGAGATGCAGGTATCTGAAAGCGTGTTATGAAAGTTTACGTGAATGGTGCTATCCGGTACTCACGTGGGCGGGGAGGGGGGATTAAGTCAATGAAGCTTTTGATTGCTCGTCCGAGAAGTCGGATAGAGGGAGGAGGGGTATACAGCCAGCTAATGCAGGGAAGAGGGGAGAATTGGCATCTCGTCTCGTCTCGTCTCGACGGGTCTTCCAAGTCTTGCAAAGAAACCCGGTGGACAAGCGAAGGCTCGGGGCCGGCGGACGATGGGCTGGTGCCGTGGTGGACGTTCAAAACTCCGAGGTTCGGTTCGCAGTGACGTTGCGTTGCGTTGCGTTGCGGTGCGGTGCGGTGCGGGACGAGGGGCGCGACTAACTATGACGCGACGCGAACCGGGCGTCCTCCGTTAATGTGGACCCACTGTGACCGCGCTGGCAGTTGCCGCCGGAGCGGCCCTGAGGTACTGTGCACCCACCCTAGGTAGGTAGGTACGAATACTCGAGCTAACAAGCAGTTCCAGCGTCGCGCGGAACTCTCCTTCATCCCAACTTTGGAATTTGCCATTGACGGCCGATTTACAACGCTTGAAGCAATGGACCAAACATACAGCCATGTATGTTAGTTACTTCATGTTGCACGGGCTTGTGCCACGAGAACGAAGCCTCCCCCCCCCAACGATCCTGTCGAATCCTACCGCCACCGTCCCCGCGACAGGCGGCGGTTCCTTACCGATTCCTGCGATTCACATGGGGCACACGTCAGACCGTTCGTGGTCCCTCGCCCGCGCCACTCACTCGTTCTGGTCTTGGACCGATACGATACACACCTTACAGACAAGCCTTTGGGGGGGGGACTGAGCCTTGTTCTCACCCGTCACGCCTCACCGCCCGCCTCACCGCGCAGCCACAGCTGACCTCAGGACCCAAAAGCTCCCCAAAGAGACGAAGACTCGATGCGCCAGTCAATCACATTGTTTTTTGGTTTCTTACTCAGTACTTGGTATTCGTTTCTACGGCGTCGACAAGGTCAAGGGTGTTTCCTTACGTAGTATGTACTAGTAGCCCAGTGCCGTCCCACCTGACAGTGACGATCCCTGAGCGGCGCTGCTCGCCTGCTCCCTGTTCACGCCCCCCCCCCCCCCCCCCCCCCCCCCCCCCCCCCCCCCCCCCCCCCCCTCAGGGGACCCCGGACCCCATTCCAGGCAACGACCGGCAGGTCCAGACTACGCCGCATCTCGAACCGGGTTCCTAATTCGGGATGAAATCTTCAGGAACCGAGCCTTCGGCGGGCGCTGGGATTGGCGATGACATGACTGCGACCGGGGGGGAAGAGAGAGATGTGTGCTGCGATGCTTCCCCGTACGTAAGCGTCAATCCATGCGCGTCTCTCCAGCTCACCGGTTCAGAACACGCGATGTATCCCAGCCCTGCTGCAGGTGTTGTTGCTGCTGCTGCTGCTGCTGAACCACTCATAGTACCATACTTCGTAGCATGCAAAAGTTCCGTTCTCTACACTTGCAAAAACATGCATCTAGTCTAATTATGTCATGGCCGGGCAGGCAGGGTGCAAGGCTGCGGCACGAGGGAGCGCTCGCCTTGTACTACTAGTAGGTTATGCACGCATGCATTCGGCGTAGCATGCCGCACGCAAATCCTTCCGTGGGCTCGGGACGACGCTCAGCTCGACCGGTCTCCCGGACGGCCGCGGACGACTCTGCATGACGGACTGGCAACATCCATCACCTTCTTCGTCACCCGGAACATCTCCAATCAGGAAAGGGAAGCGGCCACCCATCTCTGCCTCGTGCCAACTCCGGCGTTTCCTTATCGAGGGAGTCCGGTGCGTAGGCGGCGCTGAGCCCGGGTCTCCCGTCTGAACCCTCCCCCAAAATTAGAAGCCTTCCAATCGTTTTTTTTTTTTTTTGGGGAGGGGGGCGTCTTAATTCCGGAATGCTTTCCTTTTATCTGCATCGTCCAAGGAAAACCACGTACGGCGGTGGTTTTTGCGGGGATAAACGACCATGCGCATACGCCCGCACGCCCGTCTGCGGCGCAACAGCCATCGAGACACACCGAGCATCAAGAGGGCAAAATAATACAACAATTCGACTGCCTAGCCGGGGGGGAGGAGCGGCAGGGGGGCGGGGGGTTGGGTTGCGTAACGTAACCGAGAGGAGAAGGGTCAAGTATCGATTGTCCCGGGCTTCCCTCCGTTGCTCGGTTGCGCGCCGCATCAGGGAAAATGCGATGCGATGCGATGCGATGCCCTGCCCTGCCATGCCATGCCATGCCATACTTTTGTTTCCTTCTTGGTGGATGTTTGCCCGCTTCATTTGCACCACTCGTACCCTCTCGGTCGAATCCTTTCCGCAGTGCAATCGCTCGAAACCCATCGACCAACAGTAATATGCCCATTGCCTGCTCAACCACCCCCTCCGTCCCCTTAGCCATGCCTCGTTCCTTCAGGCCCCCTCCTGGAGGCGGATATCTCGATCTGTTCGAATCCTCCAGGCCCGGGTTCCTCGACTTCCTTTGTCCGATGCACGTCACGGCCATCGGTACCGCATATCAAGATTATTTTTAATAATAAAAAAGACTCATAAAATTTTAATAAAAAAAACTTGTATAAAACATACAAAACCGGAAATAAAAGGTACCAATTCTTAACACCACAACACCCACCCTCTCTTTCATCGAGTATTGCAGAAGGACCTCAAGGGTGGGAGGTGATAACAAACAGAAATAATGGAGAAACCACCAACCGTATCCGTGGGCCCTCGACGCTCACCCCCCCTCCCCCTCTTCCCGAGGCCTGCATTGCATACGGCTACGAGATGATAGTTTAGATGAGTTCATGTTGGCAACCGGGGAGGGGGGTTGGTTGGTACAGGGGGGAGGGGGGGGGGGTATCTGGTCTCGGGCAGATTATACGACGAGCAAATGCTACCCTCCTCATCTAAAAATTGTAGCCTGCATCTCATGTCATGCCCCCTTGCTCCGGTGCGACGTATCCATATCTCTGGATCCCGTTTGAGCAGATCGCGAGGTGATGATATGTCTTGACGGCCACACCAAGAAACGTCTACCTAAATCTCTCTCCAGTTGTCGTCCGCAGCAGCAGCAACAACATGATTTAGCGTCAAAGCCCGTTCAAATGGCCGCGGTCCAGTCACAGCATACACGAACACACACACCAAAGGCGCTTCTTGCTTGCGCCTTAGCGCGTCTGTCGTCTAGGCAAAGGAAAAGAACCTTTGATAATCTCACTCACTCCTCTCATCTCACCTCACTACGTACCTCTTACCCACTTGACCGCTCAGTCCACTCACTCAACCCCCCCCCCCCTTCCACGACACACACACGTTGTACGTACGTCTCCCCCGACTGGGTATCCATACTATACGCGTTCTTGGATGCACATAATTGGCATCTGACTGTACCACCAAGCGCGGTAGCGGCAAAACCCACCACCCACGTGCAATCCCCCCTCCCCTCCCCTTCTTTGTCCAAAGTGTGTCTCGGTATCCAAAAAAGAATCACCCCAAAGAAAGTCCCGTGCAGACGGAAACAGAAACTCGCTAGTCTCTCTTCTGTTCTCGCGCTGCTGCAACCTACCTTGGCGAGAGTTCATTTTTAGACCCCAACCCACCACACCCCCAAGAAACAACAACTCTACAAACTATTACCTACGGACCTACGGCGCCTTTTTGCCCGCCAAACCAGTTACTATTACCATGTTGCTCCGTAGCTTACTGCGTAGTGTGGTACTCTCTACCGGTAGCTTCTGTCACTTCTTCCCCCGCACGACCGGCTCACCTGTCATACCTATTAGGTACGTACACATCGGTCCCAATGCGGCTATTCCCAAACAAGCGCTCTTTCCCGTCGCTTAGCTTATTCCTCTCTCCTTTTGACACGGCCCATCTGCCGCGACGGCCGCGGCAGTCTCTCTCTAAGTTCATCCTTCCGCGCGCCCGGCACGATCTAAAAATACATTTATTTTTGGAAACCTCGTCCCTCCCCCAGAGCGCACCAACCACACAACACCGTTTTCTCTCTCTCTCTCTCTCTCTCTC
>MU843604.1:59480-93983 GCA_030867255.1 Colletotrichum somersetense
CCCCCCCCCCCCCCCCCCCCATACCATGTCGAGAAAACCTGCCATCCCATTCCTTAACAAACCCCCCTACCCTCCCTGTCGGTCCCCTCTTCCAATCCGAGGTGACCCTATCGTCCCGTATCCCATCTCTTGTCTTGTCCAGGTACCCATCCTCCGTTCCACCCCCCTGCCCACCTATCAATCTCGTTCGTCATCTTGCTCCTCCCTCATCCTCTCCCGCGCGGGTGTCGCGTCGTACTCGACCCCGGAGCCTCATCTAATCGAACGAAGAAACCCTTGCAGCTGTCCAACCCCCCCTTCCCCCGTTTCCCTCTTTCGGGCATCGCATCAGTCGACTCGACCCTGCCAGCAACCCAAACCCACCCACCTAGCGGGCGCGCGCGCGCGAGAGAGAGAGAGAGAGAGAGAGAGAGAGAAAGAGAAACCTGGCTTCTGTCTCAGGAAAATGACCTTCAACACGACGTGGAGTCCCCCCCCTCGAGGCCATGATCGTCGGTAACGTCGTCCGTGCGAGGGAGAGCAATGGGCCGACCCCCAGCAGCGGACCCCCCCGCCCCCCTTCCAAACACCTCCAAATTCCTCCTTCCCGCCAATGATTCCAATCGTCAGCACCTTGAACCACCACGCCCGCCAGAGAGTCAAACCCCCCCCCCTGGTTGACCACTCCCGTAAAAAAAAAATGTAGCTTTCGTAATCACCCGTTCGCGTCCCTGCCCTTGCCCTTTCTCACATAAGGGGAAAAAATAATGGCCAAGGTTCCCGCCTGTCGACAAGGCTGTCGCCAGCCTCCCCGTCCGCCAGCCAATGGCGTGTTAGAGATGCCCGCGTCCGACACTGGTGCCTACCTACCCAGGTACCCGTAGGCCTGTAGGTACCTACCTACCTACCTACCTGAAAGTGATAGGTGTAGCTTTCCCTACCCTTACCCCCCCCCCTCTCTAATAGTGTACCAATGTTGCCTGCCACATCCCCCCCAAAGATAAAGTTCACCCCACCAACACCCGGGTGAATGAATTCCTTCAGAAAAAAAAGAAGAAAAAAACTGCCAAGTTCCTCCTTTTCGAAAGTTGGTGCCTCATCCAGTAAAGTGTTTTCCTCTCTTTTGGCAATGAGAGAGAGAGAGAGATGCTACCAATTCTGGCGGCATGTTACAACCAACTACCTAAACAGGTCACTCTTTTCTGCCTGCCCCCCCCCCCCCCCCTCACTGGCTGCTCTCTCATCTTAGCATCTTAGGCAAGCAATGGTCCTGCTACGGATATGCAGCTAGTCTGTCTGCCTTACAGAGGAACGTTGCCCACACACTGAGATGTTTTTTTTTTGCCACTTGGATATTGTCAATTCATGCTTGATAGCCATTAGATGTATGTCTGATTCTTCTTCTTCTTTTTATTTTTTTTATTTTTTTAGTTGCTTCTATTCTTTGTCTATGCAATGTGTGTCCTTCTGTAGTACCGGTTCCCCCTCTCCCCAGCCTCGGCCCCCTTTGGCGAGCCAGCTCAATTCCCGCAGATTTGGCTGACATGTCTCGTCTCCTTTTGCCATCCCCCCTCCGTTCCTGAACTGTGGTAGGGGAGTAATACAAAGTGATGCCTCTTCTGAATGAGTTGCCAAAAGGTCGAAAGTCTTAATCAAGCATAACCCGAGTGGCTGGCATCTGGGTTAAAGCCGAGAACAAAAACATCGTGGCCTCCTTACCACCTGCCGGATGGCATCCTGTGCCCCGTCCATGTTTCCCCCGCGCGCGCGTCATTGCTGTCCTCGCTGCTCTCCCGGAGCAGGCCGTCTTTGATCGAGTATAATGGTACAGACCAGATGAGAGCAACAAAACGGGAAAAGTTTTTGGCAACAAAAATGAAGAGAGAAAGAAAGAAAAACATCCCAGAAAAGAGAGAACCGTTTAGAGTACGCAGAGAAAAACAAACAGAGGAGGGTGGAGAGAAAATGTTTGAAACAATAAACAATGGCAAGAAACCTCGCTCACCCAGATGAATTCGCCGTCCATCCCATGTACCGGCATTGCGTGCGTGCGCCTCTGCCTCTCCCAACCTGAACGCCTGATATCCTTCCGCTCAACCCGCCCGATGCATCGAATCCCGTCCGTGAAATACAAATGTTGAAGATGAAGCCGTTGCCGAGTTTCTCTGAAACCGAAACATGCCGTCGCTTGCCGAACCTCCTCCCAGCTCCCAGCCAAAACAGAAAAACAAACCAAAACCCGAATTCCAAAAACCAAATGGTGCCTCCGAGGCAGAGAAAAGATGAGGACCCGCCAATTAGAAGTTGAAGGCATATCTAGTATGCTTGCGCTCCACCCAAACCGCCCAATGCAAAACCCAATGCCAGCGCTATGCAAATTCCGTGTCGAAAAAAAAGAAGGAATTTTCTGATGAAGAAAATATGGAAGAAAAAGAGAGGCGAAATCCCCTGATGCGAAAACGCGGAATGTCGACAAGATTTCAAAATGTTGAGCAAGACCGGAGAAGAAGGCGGGGGGGTAAGGGACGCGGGCATGGTGTGGTGGATAATGTCGTTTATTGGCAGCGCACTGTTGGCGACCACTGAAAGGCCGTAAAAAACGTCTCATAACGTCCGTAATCTCGTCCATGTCTTCGATAACTTCGTTGCTGGATTTCATGGCGGGGCGTGAGAGAGCTGTAGAGAGATTTGTTGAGGCGAGTGGAGATGGTCCGAGTCGAAAGAGTTCGTGGTGACCATCGACCGGGGGGAGTCATCGTATATCGGAAGGGGCCGACGATGACATCAACCGGTCGTGGCCCACGAAGAGTAGAGATAACTGCGAGGGGGGCAGCGTTTGAGAAGTCGACCTTCCTCGGAAAGAGTAGAGGTAGGTGACCCAGTTGCTGAACTCGAAGAGTGCCAGCGTGGGGGAGCGCCATGAACAGCGGCCCGTCACCGAAGACAAGACGTTTCATCGGTAGTGGCTGGATTGGTAGCCAGAGTCCGAGTATGTGTATTGTGAGGCGTATTGACCGTGTCCTTGGGAGTGTGCATGGCAGGCGTATCCGACCAAGATTGTTCTCTTCTGGATGCTGTGTCCTGGGCGTCCATATCCAGCGCACCTGTCGATGGCGTGCTGGTAGTACAGGCAGCGGCAAGCAGAGTAGAGCTCGACGATTTGATAACACATTGTGAATGTCGGGAGGGGTGAATTGGTTAACAAGAGCGTTAATCGATGTGGTTTATGGCTCAAGAAAGCTCTTGATGTGACGTGCGAGGAGTGCCCGGCCGACTTTATCTTGGTCAAGAAGGTAGGTGTGTTGTTGGCTTTTGACCGGGGGATCGAGATGCAGTGAGACTGAAAGCTGCCAAGTATGCAAAGAAGCAAGGGAGACGAGGCGGGCAAAGGAAATAGGAAAAGAAACTCAAGTGATTGTGACCGTGATGAACTATACAAGAACTGATAGGGGACAGGGAGATGGAAACGAGCGAAGGCATCACGGACTTATAGGCCTGGCAGCCTGGCAATCGTCACACGGGAAACAGTTCGCAGAGAAACGTCCCAGGTCTAAGGCAGCAGTGGACCTCGACAATGGACGGTGGATGTCATCTGAGTGAGACCAATGACTAAAGCTGCATCTTGTGCATTAGAGCGAAATGCAGACAGAGGACCTGATGGCGCAGGGCAGAGACCAGGAAAAGGTGCCTTGCACCTGCCATCATGGCCCTGTAAGGCGCAGCAAGGGAAAAGGTGTGAGAAGAGAGAATGCGAGAGACCGGGCGTGAGAGGCCAAAAAACGGGCTGGGGAGGAGGGGGCGTGTGCGTGTGTGCGTGTGTGTGTGTCTCTCTCTCTTTCTGTGTGTGTGTGTGTGTGTGTACTGGACAAGGGCATCCGAGGTGGTGTGTGGATGGGGATGGGGGTGATGGATGCTGGGATACCAGGGCTGCAGGTCAGGGTACATACAGCACGGCCATGGGGAACCGGGTCGAAAGAGTCATCTTCATCCTTCCCGACTGAATCATCTCTTGAAATGGACACTGCCGACCCTGTCCCCATACCTTGGGTTGATGAGGTGCAGCAGGGCTGATGCGCGATGGGATGGGATAAGCATGGGTGGACGGTTGTACGAATGAAACAGAATCGAGGAACCCGAATTGGTTTTGTTTTGCGTCGTGCCTCTCTGCAAGTCGACATGGAAGGGTGGTGCCGCTGCATGGCGATTTGCGCCGAGAAAACATTTCTGGAATCAGAGTAATACAGAGAGGCCCCCCACCATGCGCGTTGCTGCCGATCCAGGCACTGCTTCTCTGCCAGGTACTGGTTGCTGATGCGATGCCGCCGCCGTCGCTGCTGGTACTGCCGCTGCCTTGAGATATGGTTGCGTTTGGAGGACGAAGCAGAGACGCCCGAGTATCTATTATCGGCTGGTTGCACTGGGCTTCAACATTAGCACCACACACTGCGGCGGCGGCAGTAGTGGCAGCAGCAGCAGCAGGCAGGGCCACGTACGAACCCAAGATAGCACCGTGTCTTGGACGACAAGGCTGATTCTGCACCTTTGAAGCGAGAGAGACAGGGTTCTCAACGCTTAGCCATGTTCAACGTGGTCATTGTCCTCGGTCGCCCGATGCCGCCACGGGATTCCTTTCCATGAGGGATATCAAGGTAGGGTGGTGAGCTCAGTTCTTCCTTGGCCTGGCATGCAGAGGTCCCTGAAGCAGTCGAGTGCGAACCCTATCTTCGTCCATGCCGCGTATTGTCAGCTCGCCCGCAATGTCCACAAATGAGAGACTGGCTTGACAAGCACCATGTCGTCGGAGCAGGGCTCATTATCGTGCGCTGCAATTGCTAAGAGGAGGGGGTTATGCTGGTCAAAGCTCGCGAACTGTTCCATAGAATCGGTGCGTTCCAGAGTGTGGTGACGGCGGAACCCTGTCAACTCGGCCGGGAAGCTAATTTGCCAGGAGCCTGGGCACCTTGTTTCGTCGGTGCGCTATTTGAAATTGACATACATGGATGGAGTTCTGATGACGATCCGCCGCCCGCACATTGAGGCCTGCGATGCTTGTCGGGAAAAAAACCAGCAAGGGGAAAACGAAACCGCTTCGGCAGGATTCAGGGCAGTTGGCTGATTTCCTCTTACAGTACGGTAGGCCAGGGGGGATTCGAACCGCGTGTCAGGTACCGTGCCTGGTTCGGCGATTGTTGCACAAAAGGTTCCGCTGCGATGGGCTGGCATGCGAGCGACCACTTTGGGTCTTAGTCGTACAGAAGTTAACTAGATCAACTCGGTGCCAAAAGCACAATGCTGTATCCTCAGTGGACAATGAGCGTACCCCAGACTAAATGGAGACATCCGTCCGTCCCTCTCAAGATGCCGAATATAGATGGTCGTGCCATACTGGTCGCAACTTGCAAGGACAGGACACTCGGTGGCCATAGGTAGACGGTACGCGGAACGAAGGAGGAAACGGCCTCGTGCTGACAATGACGGGAAATAATAGACATGCATTAATGGTAGGTGAGATGACCGTTGCTGCCGACCGCATGTTGCCAGGATAAGGCTGCGCTGTGCTGGTCGCCAAGTACAGGTTCCACCGGACCTGGTGCTCGTATGCAGGCGCCTATTGGCCGTAGTACGTGCCCGATCGGTGCTGGTGCTGACGACGGCCGGGAGCTTCTGCATGCGAATGTCCCACGTTCTCCCCAAAAAGTCGGAAGGGGATGGTCAGATCAAACGCGCTTAGCAGCATGTCGTCATTGGAGGCAGGCCATGTTAAGATCAGACCCGGGCACCTGGTGAGGGACGGCGGGCAACCTTCTTGGATCGCAGGGCCCCTGGTGATGTCTGAAGATGAGATGACATGCCATGTTTTGCCATGCCATGCCAGGGGTGATGGATGTCAGTGCTCGACGGAGGGAAGACGTTTGGGTTGACCGCGGTGAACATGTCCGAGTCCCGGAGACGCAAAGAATGGAAACGTCAACCGCGTCTTGGGCGCAACGGCTCCCGTCCATGCCCGTCGATCCCCGTAAACGGGCCAATGCAGGTCTCATGGCGATAGCCTCTCATTCGACCGATGCAAACGCATGTTTGAGACCTTGATCGACAGGTTCTCTCCTCCCCACCCGAGGCTCCGGTATTGGTCAGGGTGGCATCGAAAGTAAATAGGTACGGTACGAGTTACCTATGCTGGCGATGCTTTCCTGGCGTGTTCCCCTGGGCGTTGGTTATCGGACAAGTTGCTGGTTGCCATTCCTGCGAGGCGAGGCTGCTTGACACCACCCGATATAGGCATGCAGCGTTCACCGAGGTCCTCTGGTACGTCGCAAAAATTTGAGATGATGCTGCGCCAGAAGCAGCTGCAGGCACATGCCACCAAACCGACTGTGTAGTGAGTGTACTGACGCGCGGTGCAGAGCCTAGCGCGGCGGATTGAGGGAGCCCAGAGCAACGTTGACGAATAGTCGACGATGGAGAGGAAGGCAGGGGACAGAGCTTGCAGGAGAGGGCTGTCAGTCAACGCAGGCACCGGAGCGCAAGTCAGCGGATGGATTTGGCACCGGAATGGGCGGGTGTAAGTGGTGGTTGTGTTTGAGGTGGTTGAGGAGACGCATAGCCGGAGGAGGTGCGCTCGAGCACACGCGGTGGTGGATGACCGGGCGACTGACTGTGACGTGAGAATGCGGCGTAGAATCAGATTCGACGAGAGATAGCTTAGATACCTCTTAGATACCTCGGATAGCTGGAGACAGACATGGTCCATGATCGGGCCTGGACGGCTGCATGGCGTGCGTATCCTTGACTCCAAGCTCCAGGTCCTGGGGAGATGACGGGACAAAAAAGAAAGATGATACGTTACCTACCTAGGTAGGTACATAGTTAGGATGGTAGGGAAACCCCAAGAGGGCAAGAGCAAGAGGGTTGCCTGGGATGCCTGGCGATGGATGTCATGGCAGTTGGCAAGAGCAGCCGGGAATGCACATTGTCCAAAAAGGGCAAGTTCATGTGCTGAGTTACGAAAGCTTGCGCCTGCCAAGTCTTTGATTGGTCCATTCCAATGACTCTGACAGGCATGACCCTCACGTGCTTGCTGCTCCCCCCACCCCCCTCCCTTCCCCTCCAACGAAACAAACCGATCTGCCACGAGCTAGGTACGTACCGCACAGTCCGGTACCGACCTTCTTCTGTCCTGTACACTCACTCACCCACGACACCTGGCCAGAACTGCTCTACAACATC
This sequence comes from Colletotrichum somersetense, assembly GCA_030867255.1. Taxonomy (NCBI): domain Eukaryota; kingdom Fungi; phylum Ascomycota; class Sordariomycetes; order Glomerellales; family Glomerellaceae; genus Colletotrichum; species Colletotrichum somersetense. The sequence continues at coordinate 66,687 of MU843604.1, forward strand.
CACGCGACCGCATTTCTGCAATGCGACCTTTTACACTTTGCCCGTCTGCAGCATCGTGACTAGGTAGGCTTTGGTCTTCGTCACTGGCCATGCCCGAAAAAGAAACGCGTCATCTCCTCGTCTTCATGCTAGCTAACGTCCGAGCATCGGTGCGATGCAGTCCTCAGACCCGGCCTCACTTTCCATGTCCCAAGATCTTGTCCATCTTCGCCCGGCCGTTCCAAAGCCGCCTCCCGGTCGATCACCTACTGCTGGCCGTAGTCAGACGGACCTTTTCAAACAGCCGTGGATCGGGGCGCTCAGGAACGGGCCCAGGGACCCGTCAAGACGACGACCAAGTGGGTTTGGTATGGCAGTGTCCCGTCACCGACGCCCACCCAACAAATGCCTCGCATTCGCGGCACTGCGCTGCATCTGGAGATGCAGAGCCAACGCAGATATCCACTCTTGAGCAAGTCGGACCCGATGCGAGACCTGCGTCAAACTGCTGCCACACATTCCCACCCATACAAAAAAGACAAGGAGAAATAAAATAAAAATGACACGACAGCTAGCACAACGTTGCGAGTCACTTTTGTAACCCAAACCCGGCCAGCAGTCATGATCCGGGCAACACGATCTCGACCGTGCAGATGCAGATGCAGTGCACCAAGGTATGCGCCTCTCCCCATGCTCCATTATAACGGTCTGGTACCATGTTTAATCTGTGCCCGTGGCTGTAGCTGCGCACCAGATACCATCCACGATAGGGTTCGGTTCGAATTCAGGGCCCAGAAAGCTGTACCCTGAATGACAAATGTCATAAACGAGCTCCAATTGACACGCGTCCTGTGCATGCGGACTCCTAGGGGTCCTTGGCCATTTGCAGAACCTTCAAGTCAAGCAGGAGCGCGGAACTCGAAACAGAGATCGGATCACCGTCATGCCATGCACCTTAAACGACTTGCTTGATATCGTTAGGACGCTCACAACTGGCAGCAGCCTCGTCAAGCGAAATGAATTAATTCACTACCTACATACACACTTTCGCTTTTTGCGGGGGATTGTCAGTCGATGCAAGGGTTTCGTTGTCTTACAAGGAGTGCAAGCGATTGGGTGACGACCGAAGCTGCAACGATACTCGACCTGCTACTGGATGTCATCCAGGTAGGTAAACTAGGTACACACTGTACATACGCATGCATGCATGTATCAATCTCCATCTCACTCTGTTGCCATACACAGTAGTGAGTGCATGGGACAATGTCCCTTGTCTCCTTAGCCCCAACACAGCCTCGCAGTCAGCAAGCCACCGAGAGGACTGAACCACATCGCGGAAACCAGGCAGATGCCATCACGGTAGGATCAAAAGTCCTGGGACCCATTTTAGTCCACCGCTCAACGCCGTCCCCCCCCCGTCTCTTCCACCACGTCGGCCGGAGTCGCCGTCGGTCTTGGGTGGGCCTCACCGTTCGACAGTTCCATGCCTCTTCGCATGCGACCGCCGTCATGCAGCCCGGCACATTGCAAACATCGTCATTTCGTCCTACTGACCTCTGCATCTAAGCATTGCAATCAGGCACCTGTGTCCCAGGATGCCTATCTAGCCGGCCAGGACGAGCAACCCCCCACGTTCACCATCCATCGGATATGTACTCGAACGTCTTTATCTGACGCATTACCCCGACCTGCGCACATGCTGACCCGTCACCTACATCATCGGATGCACCTATTCACCAAGCCGCACTTTCGCCAAAAAGCCCCGGTTACGATAGATAGCCGTGATTTCTCTCAGACTCGCAGACCATACCATGGAGCCTGCCGTGATTCATCTCGCTCGCACTGCCCTACCCTCCGCCGTGTTTGTAGCGTCCCAGGGTCTTCACCCCTCCCCTCCCCTGTTCCATTGCGTTCCTTCGCTCGTCCCTCCCTGGCGGTAACCCAAAATTGCCCGTCGTTGTTGAAACTTGAAGCCAGATAAGGCTAGTGCCTAGTTGTGCTAGGCCACACCCAGAGTTTGGCTTCTTGTCCCCAGCCACGCTTTGTTTCCAAATCCGTACTTGGCCAACGTTCCCTCTCAGCGCTTCTCGGTCTATCTTTGCTTTGCTTCCTGCCATGCTCACCGCATAGAAAGCTAGACGAGCGTCTGACTTTGTCAAGTCTCCGTCGATTAGTCCCCGAACTTGCGCCGCATACTGAACCCTGTTCCCGCCTTCAACATCGGCTCCGCCGTTGGCCTCTTCCCGCAGCCACACACGCACTTGAAGGATGTCCAAGTCTTTGAGCGCCTGATTGGCCTTTATCGATTCAGCAGCTGCCGCCGCTGTATCAGAGTCGACCATGACTCTTCCGCCTTTAGATCTTGTCGTGTGACAGTTGAACCTGGTGGCGAAACTACGGCTCATACCCCCAGGTTCATGCCTCAGCCCTGTCAGAAAGGCCCGCTCGGCGTCTATCGAGATGTCGCCACTCCGAGAGAGCCGCCCTCTGTTTCGTTCGATGCCGAACACATCCCCAAGTTTCGATGTGCCATGATTGGCACACGCGGGGGGGTTTTCATCGGGGACGGATGGCGAACGCAAGCCGGATCCTACAAGGCACTTTGCGCTCTCCAAAATTTCCCCCTACACTGCACGTCCGAGTACTAGCCGCCTTACCGCGACAGAAGTTCCGCGACAAACTCCCCCCCCTCTCTCCCGGCTAGCCTGTGACTTTTTGCTCTTTTCCGTTTCTCTCCCCCGCTCCCCCACCTTCGGAAATCTAGACGGATCATAGTCGGGTCACCGACGCGGAAAGAGACACCTCTGGGCTCCAGACCTGCGGTATCATCTCAATTTTCCAATATGCAAAGGCTAGCCGAAGACGCGCCCCGGCCACTTGGTGTACACATCTCAAGCTGCGCATCCCATCTACTGCCCAGCAGATGAAGCCCTCGACACGTGGTTGCGGGAATTACAAGACATGGGAATATTAGGGGAAGCAGGGGGGCGCTTCAGACCTGGCGTTAAGTTTCCCCTCCTTGCTTGAATTTCCTCGTTGAACTCTCGGACAAAGGGCCCAACGATGTGGCCGGCCGATGGTCGTCGGCGCCCGGCGATCAACAGGCCGTTGCTATCGCGGCCCACCCGCCACCCCCCCCTGGCCTGCCGAACAACGGGCCCGAACAGGCTGCCACGCGGGTGACAGAAAAAGCCACCGCTTTTACCTTTCTGGTGGTGGGAAAAGCGGTCGCTTTTCCTTTCACCCGCGTGGCTGCCAACATGGATGCCGGACCAATGTGGCGCAAACCCAGCTCTGGGGGGGGGGAGAACGCTCGACGCCAAAGAAGGCCAAGGATGCCATCGACCACATCCCCGCCAAATCGTACCGGGACGAGGATTCGTTTGGGGCAGCCATAAGTTGCTCGCTGGTGGTAGCTTCCAAACACTGGCCCCCAATCTCGTACTCTCCTCGCTCCCCCCCTCGCCATACACACGCCCCTACCTAAAGAAAACAAAACAAACTCCCTCTCATCTCTCACCCAGCGTCATACACCCGCATGGTGGGGGGGCGACTGTCTTCTCACGCACGCACCTGCGAAGGATCTGGCAGGCAGGTGAAGAAGAGGGAGTGGGAACAGTCAGATACTATTCGTTGGGCTTTCCCTTCTCATGCCCTACTCTGTTCTTCTATCAACCTTGCAGCCTAGAGGTGAACTCCCCCCTGAACTTTCCCGTCGGGCCGGAGATGACGAACCCGCGGGCCCTCATCGCCCCGTGTTTGCCGTGCCAGGTATCATGTTGGCGTCCTACTTGCCATCGTTGCTGCTGCTGTCTCGTCCTCTTCGTGTCTCAGGCCACCTATCACGACACACCGCCCCGGTCCGCATCCTTCATTTCAATGCCATTCGTCATTATTGATATACATATCTTGAACCCACCCCCCGTCTCTAGCTTCTCGTTTGGTGTATGCGTAAGACAACAACGGGCCGACCAGCTGGCTTTCCCGTGTCTTGTCCATGACTCAACCCTCCTCCGCCAGACGGGTAGGCCCGTGCCGTAGAATATAAACCTTCGGCCCCCTTGCTCTCTGCTCTTTACGGGCCTAGACCCCACGTCTGTATATAAATGGGTAGAAGAGGGTGTGTTTATGCGGGGAAGAGAGAAAAAAATGATGCGGTTGAATGACAAGACCAGGACGTCAGTCGACAAACCCGACTATCCCCTCGTCATCAAGGAAAACTGTCCTGCCGTGCCCAAATTTGACTCCTTTCCTTCCGGTTGTGACTCTCATGCAGGGTATTCCGTCACTCCATTCAAGCGTGGTTTTCATGGCGCAGGAGCAACTTCGCTGCTCGTTCGGGATGTGGCGTTAAAGGGGAATAAAAGAAAAAACAAAAGTAACAAACTACCCAATGACTTGCAAAACCGCCCCGCCGGCAAATGCTTTCAACCCATCCGTCTGCCATCTCGTCATACGCCGTCGTTGCCCGTGGGCCGCTTACAGCCCTCTTCTGCTCATGGCCGCGGTGGCTCCGGCGGAAGCCAAGTCCTGTTTAGCGCTAACGCTTCTAATCGCCGCGCGTGGGAGGCTACTGGTTCCGGCCGTGACGCCGGCCTGTCCAGTGCTGGTTCGTTTGGCCGTAGCTACATGGACCGTGCCGCTGGTGGCGATGGAGGGCCTGCGAGTGGCTGTCCCCGAAACGGGCTTCTGGGGGCTCGCCCCGCTAACTTCTCTCGATCGGATGCCACTTTTGAGACCTGCCGCAGGCGGCTCGGGAAGAGGCCGCGGCGCAGCAACGGTGTGGCGCTTTACTGGTGATGCCTCACGAGTCGCGACTCGCGGCAAGGTTGCACTCATCTTCTTGCCGCTGATGAATTCGTGGTGAATGGCCTCCTCGGGCTTGAGGCGCCTGTCAGGATCCCAACGAAGACACCTCGCGAGGAAATCCAGGAAAGCCTCGTCGTCACACTTAAGGACTTGCTGCAGCGTCTTGGAAGACGGGCGGCGTCTGCGGCCCTTGGAAGATACCGTGAGGCGTGGCTTGCCCATTGAGTCGAAAAACAGCTTCTTGCGGGTGCTCTTCTCAATAAGATGCTTCTCCGGGGGACCGAAGACCTCCATGATGCAGGCAAGCTGCTCCTGCTCGTTCTCTCCGGGGAATATAGGAACGCCAGTGTAGAGCTCGGCGAGAATGCATCCGAGACTCCACATGTCGATAGGCATGCCGTACGTCATGCCCAAGATGACCTCGGGCGATCTGTAGAATCGCGACTGAATATATGTGTACACCTTCTCGTTCTCGAAACAACTGGATCCGAAGTCGATGACCTTGATCTCGGAATGCAGCGGGTGGCGAAGCAAGATGTTTTCGGGCTTGAGATCGCAGTGAATAACCTTGTGTTGCTTCAGCAGGTTCAATGAGCTCAGCATCTGCTTGGTGAAACGACGAATGAGCTTGAGGGAAAACCCGCGGAAGGCGTTCGCTTTGATAAATTCGTAAAGGTTCATGTCCAGGAGCTCGGTCGAAATGCAGAGGTGTCCTCGGAAGTAGAAGCTGTGAGTAAAGTTGACCATGCTGTGCCGGTTCTTGGGGTCCTGGATCAAAAGTCAGCGGACGAAGCATGCGAAAATGGAACAGACACCGCGATTGCTCACCCATTCGCGAAGCTTTTGTAGAATGTTGACTTCGACAAGAGCTTGTTGATGAAACCTCTTCTTGTTCCGAATGATCTTGACGGCCACGAGCACGCCCGTCTTGTGATCAATGCACCGGACGACTTGACCGAAACTTCCCTTTCCAAGAACGTCAATGATCTCGTATCGGTACGCAAGATGGTCCCCGGCAACTATGGTATAGTCGCCGCGCTCGTCGTCGTAACCAAAGTTGGGGGCATCGGACTGAAGGTCACCGACCACCTTGCGGGCGTTTTGTGTTCCGCAAAAGTAAATATCGTTGTAGTCGACAATCTCGCCCCGCTCGTAAATGTTGAGCATGGCAATTCGGATGGCTTCCTGAGACCCGACCCGCTCCTTCGGCGTCGCGCGTTTCCTCAAGGCGTCGAGCGTCCTGGCCGCGATTTCCGTCTCCTTGCGTCTTGAGCCCATCTTCTTCATCTCGTCCTCGGCAACCATGTCATCCTTGTCGAGGTCGGCTGTCCACGGGTCGTGATGGCGCATAGCCGTCGCCGATGCCTTGGGGCGCAAAATCTTTTGCATGACGGATGGATTGTGGGTGTGCGAAGAGTCAACTGTCTTCGGAACGGAGGCCGAGGTCCAATTCTCACTCTTCGTTCTGTCATGACCGAGGCTTGCTGCCGAACTTTTCCTCCGTCTTGACTCGAGGTACGAATTGCTGGCCTTTACCGACGGGCTGGGACTGTTCTTGGCCGAACCCAGATTGCCGACCGTCGCAGAGATGGGCAACCGCGGCGGTGGCATCTGTTCCTTACTCAGGCTGCGTTCCACCGTCTTTTCCGAAGGGTTGCCTTTCGAGTCGTTCTTGGACGTGTTCCGCTTCCACGACAAGCTCAACTTCCTACGCAAAGAGCTCATTGAAGAGGGGGTGGGTGGCTCCTCCAGGTCGGAGGCTGGTGGCGTGGGCGACTTTCCCTTGACAACCCGCTGGGCACGGGGGCCAGAAGGCTTCAGATGCGGTTTTACTTCGAGGGGATCCGTGGTGATAGCTGTTAGGTCGCCGGTCTGCGATCGCTTCAAGAAGGCGGGGTCCGCGCCTGGCTTAGGCACCGAGGAGGATAGGAATGGAGACACGCTGGGCTTCCTAGGCGTTTTGAACGGGACCGGAATTGGCACACCCTCGAGAGATTCGGAGGAGCTGGTACCTTCGACACCAGACCCGCTGTCGAACCGAGTGTGGTGAACAGTGCTGTTGCTCCGCCGAAAGTCTGACTTTTCGTCCTGGTGGTTTCTTGAGAAGAAGGAGCTTTTCGATGCAGTCATGGGGGTAGTCGGCGTCTTTGCAATGATGCGCGACGGAGGTGGGCTGAGGTTTCTGTCGTGATCATTCTGACCCAGAGCTGCGATCTTCGCGCTCGTGGAGGGGTTCAATGGACCGACCGTGATTGGAGGTAGTCGCACGGGCGGGGGGTTCTTTCTCGGTTGGGCTGCACTTCCCTTCTTTTCGGCATCCGGGCCGGTTGCGTTCGTCAATTTCCGGGTACTAGCCTTTCGTACTACCTTGACGGCGGGTTCGGGAATCGAGGGAATGGAGAAGCTACCAGTCGAGTTGCTATTGATGCTGCTAGCATCCGCTGCGAGGTTGGCCTTTCGCTTGTCCAAAAACGACGCCTCTGTGGCTGATTGCTGAGGTGACTCGTACGCTTTCGGAATAGCAGGTACTGGTGGGACGTCCTCGTCGTCGTCGGCGGAATGAGAGTTATGATTATGCGGGGTTAATGATTTTGGTGCCGGCAGCCGTGATACGGCTCCCGTGGCAGCCGCTCGGGGCTGAATTGAGCCTGTGGAGGTTCGAACTGTGTTGAAACTATTGGTCGAGGTGATGGAGAGGCCAGAACTGTAAGACTTCCTGTTGATATCGGGCGTCGTCCGGGACGAAGATGGCGTGGCGGATGCCTTTCGGGGTATCATGGATGGGGACCTTGAGTGCTCTCGGCGTTCGGGGGCCGGAGGCGGCGCGGCCGCTGCTTCGTTTTGACCCGGAACTTGGTGCATGGACAGGCGCTTCATTCTTCGCGTGTCTGTAGGACTGATGGTCCTGGCACCGAGCCCGCTTACGTGCGATGCGTGCGGCATCCCGGGCATGCCCGACTGCCTCCTCGACTGCGCTGAACCTCCGCCGTTGGTTCCTTTGCTGCCACCTCGGGGAGAACGAGGAGAGATGGTGGAAAGGCGGCTGTTGTCTGGTGTCGAGAGATTGGCGGTGTTGGTGCGAGGAAGGGCTTGATGCATGGACTTGGCTTTTGCGGCTCTGCTGCTGGCGAGGTTCCGTGGGGTCTCGAACCCAACGCTAGCACCAGCATCAATCGAGGCCCGAGGGAGATCCGTTGAGGCCCCATTGTGGGACGTAACGCTCGGCCTCCTCCGCTGCGCAGTACGACTGCCAAAGTCCGTCTCAATGACACCCGGGCCGATGGATTTCCTGGGTGGTTTCGCGATATGGGTATTTGATACAGGGGGGTAGTGACTCTGCCTCCGAGGCCTCGCAGCCGAGGGGCCGGTCGATGCATCTATGACGGACGACGGGGGGCCAGATGCAATGGACGAAATGCTCGGCTGCCTGCTCGAGGTACTGGGTCTTCTCAGGATCGAACCGGATCTCCCCGTGCGAGTGACGGGAGGAGGAATGCCGCCGCGCGCGGATGCGCCATTCTGAGCAACGTTAGAAGCCCCCGCCATCTTGTCAGCCATGCTCCCGGGGTCCAGAATGCTGCCTTGCCCGGCTGAAGTCTGATACTGAGTCAATTTGAAATTGTTGGAGGCGGACTCGAGGCTGCTCTGCAGGTCGTCGAAACTGACCGAAGGCAGGAAGTCGTATGAAGCTGTCGAGTCTGCTACTTCATTGGCGGCGCCATTCCGACCGAACGAAAAGAGAGGCGGGTTGTTGGCAGAAGGAGCACTGAGCATTGGACCGTTGGCGCCAGAGCCCTTTGAGGGAGAGTCGGTTCTCGAGTCCGGGATGCCCCTATTACTGCTAGAAGCGTCGGGTTAGCCTAAGTGCTTGTCCAGGGATTGATGCATGAGCCGGAAACAACAAAGGCAGGAAACAAGAGGAGCAGCAGCAGCAGGACGACAAAGAGGTGAGGGTATTCCGTACAGTCTGCTCGGGGACTGGTTCGCCGGTCGCGGGCCAGCAGGTATTCTATGCTCCCTTATCATGTGTATGCGGTGCCACGGCCAGCGCGCAGATCATGCGAGCGTTGGTCGCGAGATGGCGTTTTGGCGAGGAATCGTGCGGGCAAGACGAGTTGGCGAGTCGAGACAAAGCCGACGAGCCAAGCGGGATTCGACAAGAAGGCGCTGGAGGGTGAGAAGAGGGGGAGGAGGAGGAGGATGATGATGTTTCGCGTTGCGGGCAACCTCAGTCCTGGCAGGGAGCTGAGAGCATTGAAGAAGCTACCTCATTCCGGGACAAGAGAGGATACCAGGGGTGGATGAATGGGGTGTGTGTCGCTGTTGTCGAGTCGAGTCGGATCGACTCGACAGAAGGAGAACGGAGTTGAGGATGCGGAAATGGCGTCGTCGAAGGGAGGCGGGCGGGCACGTAAGGCGTCGTAACCACCAACTTCGCCTACAAAGAGGTAGGTAGGTAGGAGTGAGGTTGGACAGGGCCAGTACGGACAGAACGACGGGTGAGGACGACGGCGACTCTGTGGTTCCCGTGCGATGGTTGTTTTTGTTCGAAAAGAGGACCCGCCGCTTGTCAGTGGTAGGTGAACTACGGACCTAGGTAGGTAGGTAGGTACACTACGGAGTACTATGTATTCATAGGCAAGCAGGCAAGTAACTAACGACCAGGGTGGTGGAGCGTGCTTGGATGGAGCAGCAACTGGAGCCTTCCCCCCCCCCCCGTTCGCCCTGAACCATTTATTGTCTTTATTTTTCTTCTCACTCTACTATGTTTTGGGCCCTTTCCCTGTTTTCTCATTTTTAAGAATAAAAAAATAAAATAAAAAGGGGAGCGAAGTCACATTTCAACAGGTCTGCAGAGCCACGGAAGAGAAAAGCGAGCGCAGGTAGATTGTCAGTTGAGGTGGACGGCAACAAGTACTCCTCCTTCCCTAGGTAGGTAGTCAGCGGAAAAGGTTAAGAGGTCAGGTCAGGTAGAGAGAGTGAGAGAGAGAGAGAAAAGGGAGGGGATGGGGGTAGGTGAGTAAGGCAGGTAGGTAGGTACCTTAGGTAGTAGGTAGCTGCAGCGACGCAAAGGTACTAATCGAGGTACTGAGGTACATAGCACAACCCGACAAAGACGAAATGGATGGGGGGGGGGGGGGGGGGGGGGATGGGAGAAGCGTCAACAAAGGGGGCAGCAGCCGCATCAGAATGGCCCGAGTCCCTGACTGACCGTCTCTAGTTTGGATCTGCCCTGTGCCTGCCTACCTAATGTGAAATACCTTACCAGTGCATCGGTAGTAGTCTTCTTGCACAGAGAGCCAGGGAAGCTAAGGCGCGAGTGCGAGAGGCCTAAGGCCGCAGGTGAGGGCTTCCCCGTGAGTTGTTTACCTGTGAGGGAGGTACGGTACGGTATGGTACCTACTTGGGAGGTAGGGTACCCGTGCCTGTACCTATCTGTACGTATATGTAGGTAGTAGGTAGGTAAGGTACGGTTCGGTTTAGAGCACCCATGCACACCACATTGCATGCACGACCAGCTGCAGCCTGCAGCTAGGCTGTTTTCTGGTGGGCTGGGCGAATAACGGAGCTAGAGAGAGAGAGAGAGAGAGAGAGAGAGAGAGAGAGAGAGAGAGAGAGAGAGACAAGAAAAACGACAGGAAAGAAAGAAAAAAGGAAAAAAAAAAAGAAAAAAGAAAGAAAAAAAAGGTGGCGGCTGGAGATGGTTGGTGGTCCTCATGGGTCCATCCATGGTTGGGAAAGGAAAGCACCGAGGGGGAGGGGAGGGAAAAGGGTGGTGGTCGGTGCAGCGCAGCGTAGCGCAGCACAGCGGTCGATGCCCGCGGTGGCCCCTCACTTGTGTTGCGTTCTGGAAAGAGCAGGTACCGTACGAATAGACGGGAAAGAAGGGGGAAGGTCGGGTACATGCCGGGCTGACAGGGGTTACCCGGTGTTTGCACGAGCTCTGGAAGGAAAAGGAACAGAAATTAAACGAGTGCTCCTTCCTGAAGCTTCAACATAAACACTACTAATAATAATAAAAGTACCATGGTAGAACTGAGATGCCGAGAGCGACTAAAAACATCATATCGTCTTCGCCGAGATACGAACACATTCATTGTACGGATACCGCTCGCTCGCTCGCTCGCTCGCTCACCGCATGAGCGCTCATTCAACCCTCTCGGGTCGGTGTGGTGAGTGATATGGAACCCGTCAAATAGCGTGCTTTGCCCCCCTCCCTATTTCCCCATCCCCCTCCCTTGGTCGAGAGGCCGCTAAATAACTTCCGCAAAATGAGGCAAATCTTATGGAGCGGGCGGTATCAAAATTCTTTCCATCCATCGTCCCTCCTCCCACTTTGCACTTCCGCCACCAGGATCCCCAACTCCCCACCCCCCTCACCTCACCTACTTAACCAGTCCAAACCTAGGGCAAATTCCTCCTGCAAATCAAACAAAGAAGCGGGCCCCAGGCCACTGCCACTGGATGACTGACGGCTTGGGGTTGCGAGAAAGACGGCGTTTCTCTCTCTCTGTCTCTCTTCTTCTTCTTCTACGTCTTCTTTTTATTTATTCATTTTTAGTTAAAGAAAATAAACTAAAATTAACGACCCGGCTGTTGTTTGTCATTGTCATCGACCGACAATCAACAACCCCGACCCTCCCTTATCCGAGCACATATTAGAAGTCCGGCGAGCAGCAGCCAACATCTACAACTGACTTGACATGACATCCCGTTACCCGTTCCATTGCTACCACTAACCATGGCTCTCTGCGACCACCCGTCCGTCCATCCATCCATCCACCCGTGCTGTCTGAAGGTACAAAAAACCCGGGACTCGTCCACCATCTTGACCAGGTTGTTTCGAGTTTCGGTTTAACGCTGTGAATCACGCATTGGCTTTGTGGCCAGCCTCATGTCAGCACCATTGCGCGCGCCCGGATCCGACCTCGTCTGTCCAGTTCGGGGCAACGTTGGGAAGCTTCCGCCGTCCGAAGTCAACACTCTCGCTCCTGCGACGCGTCTCTTGTTTCCACTCGCGCCAATGAGCGGTGGCCATTGGAACATCCGCGCTCTCGGCCCTAGCTCCAGACGCAAAGTCAAAGGGGAAGCAGAGGGCGGTCGCCTCTGCGTCACCGCGTGACGATCTGTTGTCGTCGCCGCATCAACAGGAAGACCCTGGACTTGAAGTCAGCATGGGGTATGGGTCAAGTGTCTCAACACCCAAAGGCAAGAAGCCCGCTGCCCCCCCATTTGCCCAGTGGGAATTGATGGTTCTGGCTTGGTTAAACGGTCTGCTAGCCAGGGATGGGATGCATGCGCCCCTCATCTGCATTCCTCTCCACCTCCCAACTCTCAAGGGTGACCGGCCGGTAGTCAGGCACAGCTAACCAAACAATCCGCCGGGGGAGACGACACTGTTCATGCACGCTACCCGCGATGCTGATGCGGTGCCGAGGAGAGACACAGCAGGAACCGCGTCTCTCATTTCCGGGTACCGCACCGCCGTCGACAATTGAAGAGACAGACGCCCACCAAATTCGGCCCAGGCCAACGGACCGCCACCTCTGAAAGTCGGAAGCCGCCCGCAAGTGACGGGCACCTACGATTGCTAGTCGGCAGTCAGGCTTCGCAAGCTCACAACTGCCAGGGGCCACATGTCCGTCCGTCCGCTCCCGATGGTAGCTGCTTTCGCAGGTAGTACCACAGGCTGCCAGGCTTCCGTTCACGACCAACAGCGCTTGTCACTTGGCATTCGGAAGAAAATGGCCGCCCGCCTAGCGGCCCAGCCGAGAAGAAGTAGGAGCGAAGCGAAGGCTATTCGATTCGCTCCGCGCTTTGGACCGACCTCAGCGAGACTTTGATTACGCCATGCACTAATGCTAGGGACTGGCGAGCAATGTCTACCAAGGCATAGCTGCAGGTATGGAATAACCATGACAGCTCCGGGCGACTGGCAGTCAACTCTGGTACTTTAGGCGGCTGTTGATCAATCATCAAGTTTGCGTGCGTATATAATATTGGACCCTGATATGAAAGGAATACCACGACCACACCGGCTAGCTCCTGATACAGACCATCATTTCGTGCGATATTGTTTGGTTCATCTATGCCCAATCACGAGACACGCTGCCAGGGGGGGCCCACGTCGGGTTTTTGTTTTCTTAACAGGGGTGCTGCTATAGCTCGATATAGACCACACCGCACACCTACTACGTACATCTTCACACACGGGATCCGTTCGGATGCTGTTTTGAACTTCCCTTTCCTTCAATGCGGGCCGTCAAAGGCTTCAAGACGACACGACGCGACACGCTTCCAGGGAATCGACAATCAACCCACAAGATTCAAATGTCGGAATCTGGTAAGTGGGACGGACGTACCTACCACCCTATCGGCGACCCAGAGGCTTCAACACCTAGACGGCTAGCGTTATCTCGGCTACCTTTTGAGAGTCAGTTGATTGGCAAGTCATTCATGGATGACTTGGGCTGCAGCCGTGTGATTTGGGCGCCTTTTTCTGAAAAGGGTTACCCCCTGACCTGACTACTCGAGTGTCTTACTAGGTCTCCGTCAAATACCTGATTGCCACCAACGATCTACCCTATGTCTAGCTAGTGCACAAACTACGTGGTCCCATTCCAGCTCAGCCCGGGCTGCCGCGATATACCAGCTTCTGTAGCTCGAACCTAAAGAACGCCCGCCCTTCTGCAGGTACTGACTGTCACGACAGGGCGTCTTGAGTCGTACTGCCGTTGGTTAAGACGAGCTCGCGGGGGGGGGGCTCCTCTGCCTACTTCTAGGTAGTGGGAAGTTTGGCCGTACCAAGCGGCCCTTGCGCCATCTGACAGAACCAAAATTGGGGGGCTTGAGCAGCCCAAGGGATGGATGCCTCCTTTCTCTCTACGGAGTACACTAGTGCGGACTTCGGACTGCCTTCTGCCCTATTCCGTCGGTCCCATTCTCCGATGCTCTCGACGTGTTCGACGCGTTACTCTCTGCTTTCTTTGTTGGTAGCCACACGTGGTGGGGCCGACACGGCAAGCACTGGCCAGTAAAGGCGACCAAAGCGCCGGGCGTAATTTCCAGCCATGTTGTCGGTTCATGGAACTTGTCTCCCTTCACCCCCGACCATCTATCTCTCCTTGTCCTGCTCGCAGCAACCCAATTTTGGAGACCGCTTTTTGAGTTGACAAACATGCCGGGATTACTTGACAGTTTTGAATGGTCACAGTTTCGTGAGAGAGGGGTCTTCTTCTTCTTCTTCTTCTTCTTCTTCTTCTTCTACCCAGCTTGACAATCTTTACAGGCGGAGGACCCACCCCCGGCTCCAGGCGCTGAAACAGCATGCAAGAGGCCCCCAAAAGTTTCCGGTCTGACTCCGAATAACGGTCCCTGTTGTGTTTAAAAGGTACGGTGACATTCTGTCTCCCGAGGTGCGCCAATCTGCGGACCACAAGTTGCATCATCTTGGCAGAGATCCCATGGTTGCTTTTCCCTTCTAGTTCGCCAGCCACACCCGGCCTACCTGCGTCAGAAGAGAGTTGACAGTTGTCCCGTCCCCGCGGGAAGCCCCATCTAGCCGGGACTGAGGAAGCGAATGGGTGCTGGTATGGGGCGAATATCGCGCATCAAGGAAGCAGAGGTCAGACGGCTACTTCCTGGCCGTCGCCGCTAGTTGTAATTGTCCGAATCTACTGCAACAGTCATTCATCGCAGGAAGCCCAACCACTTTATGGGGACGACGGATGGTATGTGTCCTGTGGCAGGTACCAGGTGGCCGCCAACTGGACGGATGTGACGCTCAAGCCACTAATTACAGCTCGGCTGGGGGGTTGGTTGGTGCTGCCGCCGCCACGGACCCGGCATCCCCAGACTGCTGCGCTGCGTGCAGCCCCGATCACATGCAGCCGGGGAAAGGAGAGCTTCCACCAGCTGTGCCAACCAGCTGACATCGCACCTGCTCGCGCAGCTTCCTCACAACACCAAGAAAAGGCACCCCGAACATTTCAACTTGTTGGAAAAGAAAGACGCCCCCCCTCGGAAATAGCGCGCCTGCTACCCGCCTTGATCCCCGGGTACAACCGCACCGCGGCACCGCTCTGTCTGGCGGCTGCCAGCCAAACCATGACGTGACTCCGAATTCAACGTCAGACATCCGAGCGAAACAACCGCCATCGCATCCCGCCTGATCCGTCGCACCCACCACCACCACCAACAACAGACAACAAGCCTTGCACTTGAGAGACCACGGGGACCGACCATGGACGAATACACGGCCGACCTCTTTATCTCGCGTGACCATGTCTCCGATCATCATCAGCAGCCGCAGCCGCCTCCGGCGGTGGTGGTTGACGAGTGGCAAGCCGACGCCGGCGAGACCTCTCCGCCGTCCAAGAAGTCGGGCGCTGGCCTGCGTTCGCGCATCGCCAACAACCTAGGCAAGGGACCAAGTATTCAGGACCGCCTTGTCGAAAAGTGAGCACATCCAGAGCCCTCCCCCCCTTGTCCATCGTGGCCGGCACCACCATACTGAACCAGGTCCCTCTAGACTTCTACAGCAGGTCATCCCCGAGAGCTCCGATGGCCTCAGCGGCGGCGACGACCCCCTCGCGCCGGGCTTCTCCCCAGACAAGACGTCCACCTTCTCCCAGCGTCCCAACTTCAACATCACGACCATGTCCAACAACTTCCGCCGCTTCAACGCCCGCATCGGCGTCGTGTTCAAGTTCCAGGCCCGCGTTGCCCGCCTGCTCAGCTGGCGCCGTCCGACGCACACGCTCTCCCTCCTCGCCGTATACACCTTTGTCTGCCTGGACCCGTACCTCCTCACCGTGGTACCGCTCGCCGGCTTCCTGCTGGCCGTCTTCATCCCCTCCTTCCTCGCGCGCCACCCCGCGCCGCCTTCGGGCACGCTGTCCTCGGAGCAGACCATCGGCTACTCCCCCAAGGGCCCCCCCCTCGCCCCGGCCCGGACCGTGAAGCCCGTCAAGGAGCTCAGCAAGGACTTCTTCCGCAACATGCGCGACCTCCAGAACTCCATGGACGACTTCTGCGTCGTCCACGACACCGTCGTCGGGAGCGTCCTCCCCATCACCAACTTCTCCAACGAGTCCCTCTCGTCCGCCCTGTTCCTCGCCCTGACCCTCACCACCGTCCTCATGACGACCTTCGCCTCCCTCCTGCCGTGGCGCCTCATCGCCCTCGTCGCCGGCTGGGCCGTCATCCTCTCGGGCCACCCGGCCATCGCCCCGCTCCTGACGCACACCCACGACACCCACGTCGCCCCGCACGAGGCCAAGGCCCGCTCGCGCCTCGACGCCTGGATCGCCGACGACATCATCCTCGACTCGGCCCCGGAGACGCGCGAGGTCGAGATCTTCGAGCTCCAGCGCGCCTCCCACGACGAGTGGGAGCCCTGGCTCTTCTCCCCGTCCCCCTACGACCCGCTCTCCCAGCAGCGCATCGCCGGGGACCGGCCCCGCGGCACCCGCTTCTTCGAGGACGTCCTCCCGCCCGACGGCTGGGTCTGGTCCGAGAAGAAGTGGGCGCTCGACCTCTGGAGCAGGGAGTGGGTCGAGGAGCGCATCATCACGGGCGTCGAGGTCGAGACCGAGGGCGAGCGCTGGGTCTACGACATGTACGACGAGCACGGCGCCTCCTCCCAGGGCGGCGTCGGCGTCATGGACTCGCCGACCACGGGCAGAGGGGCCAGGCCGAGGGCGCCACAGGCGCCGACCCCGAGCTGGGAGGAGGGCGAGGACGGCACCGGCCGCCGGGGCGAGTGGAGGCGGCGGCGCTGGGTGCGGCTCGTCAAGAGGAGGGCCACGACGAGCTCTGCTTGAGAAAGAGCGCGCGTTGCCGTGCAGGCTGGGCCGTGTATGATGAATCAGGACCTTTGAGAGTAATGAGAAAATGAACACCCGCCGTGATCGAAAACATCTCGTGACAACTCGCTTTCCCACCTATTGCGTGCGCAATCACGTCGCTTGCCGCGGCGGCCCCGTCAGGTCCATTCATGTCACAAGCCTTTAACCGGACAGAAGCCCGGAAGGATATAGTAACCCATTCACGAAGTCCGTATACCTATTACATCAACATACACGGCACGGTTGGCACGGCATAGGGAACAACCCCCCGCGGCCGTTCCATGCAGTGAGATCAGCTATAAAAAGGAACCTCACTTTCCCTGAGTCTTTTCTGCCAGACCCTCGATGTTGCGCAAAGGGCCCCCGGCAGTGTCATCGTTGTGAAATTGTGCCATCTCATTTGTCTCGTTTCGTAAAAGCCTGGACTGTCTAGCTTGAGAGAGGCACAAGACTCGGAAGGAGGGGGTTATGGGCATGCCTAGCGCGCCTCCTCCGTCCCCCCTCCCTCAGCCCGGCGGTCCGGTCTTAAAGGTGTCTAAATGCAGCTATCCGCGGCGCGCCGGCCGGTGTTTTCACCATGCGGAAACCCGATAGGGAAAGAACACATCCTCCATTCCGCACTTTATCCCCCCCTCCCCTCATCTCTCTCGAGTATGCTACTATCTCTCGGCTCTCCCTTGTCCAAATGCATCTCGGTATCATCTTCCCTCTGCTCCAGGGCTCTCCATGACCGCTCCGTCTGGGTATGATTTCGTTCCTCCCCATGCGCAACAAAAAAACACCAACCATTTCGTGAAAGCCTAAAAAAAAATAAGAAGAAGGGGGAAAAAAATAAGAAGAAGGGGGAAAAAATCAAGTCGCCGGGTCGGCGAGGGCCATCTTGTCCAGGATCTTGTGCACGCCCTTGGTGAGGCCGCGGCCCTCGTCAATGTCCTCGGCGGCCTTGCGCGCGCGGTCGATGAGGACGCCGACGACCTGCTTCGTGTACTCGAAGCTGCCGGTGCGCTCCATGCGGGAGACGGCGAAGCGCTTCACCTCGACGTCGTTGGTCTTCTGTGCGAGGATGTTGATGAGCTGCAGGTTGGACGGGTCGGAGCGGATGCTGTGGATGATGGGGAAGCTGAACTTGCCCTCGGTGAGGTCCTCGCACATGCCCTTGTTGTCCGAGTACTCCTTGGACGAGAGGTTCATGTAGTCGTCGCGGATCTGGAAGATGAGGCCCATAAGGTTGACGAGGTCAACGCAGTCGGTCAGGCTGCGCGACTCGGCCTGCATAAGTTTAATACCGAGCCGGAAGAGGCCGCCCGTCTTGTTGCCGACCATCTCGAGGTAGTCCTCCTCGGTCGGGCAGGTGAGGGTGTCGCGCCAGAACAGGTCCATGCCCTGGCCGCGGTGGAGGTGGACGAGCTCCTCGGCGAAGATGGCGATGGCCTTTGGGTTCTTGAGGCGCTGGACCTCCTGCAGGGCGCAGAAGTAGATGTAGTTGGCCGAGTTGATGGTCTGGGCGACGCCGAATATGTTGTGGGCGACGGGGAGGCCGCGGCGCAGCGACGACGAGTCCTCGACGTCGTCGATGAGGAGGGAGGCCGTGTGCAGCATGCCGACGACGTTGGTGATGACGTCGATGCTCTCCTGGGGCACTTCGAGCCAGACGTTGAAGGCCTGGATCAGCTGGGAGCGGAAGTCCTTGCCCGGGAGCGCCGAGAGGTAGTCGAAGGGGCCGGTGATGACCTTGTCCTTCTCCTCGGGCCAGGTCTTGCGGGTGAAGTTCAGGTCCGAGGTCGCGTAGCGCTCGGGGTCGGGGGGCGGGGGGGGCTGCATCGTGACCGTGAAGGAGGTCGCGTGGTGGTTCCCCAGAGAGGGTTGACGGGGCTGGTGGGACGAGTGCGAGTGCGAGCGCGAGGGCGTGCGGCTGCTGGAGGCGCGGCGGGCGCGGGACACCCAGTCGGTCTCGGGAACCGCACGGAAGAGCGTTCTGGAGGTTGCGGGCGTGAGAGGCGCGGCCGCGAGGGGGACGGGGACGGGGACGGGGACGGCGGCGGAGGTGTGGCCGATGGAAGATTTGCGAGAGGGGATGAAGTTGGGCGGGGGAAAGGAGGGGTTATTTGTAGGGTCCCAAGGCAGCTTGTCGGCGACTTTTTTTGATGTATCCCACGGTGGCGATACAGGCACCATTGTGAAAGGAAGCCTTCTCGAAAAGGCCGCTTCCCGGGAGAAAGAGCGTGGCTTCTTAAGGCTGTCTGAGTCCTTTGTAAGGGAGTACCCGGTCCCAACAGTTTCCCGATCCTGCGGCAGCCCAGCCCAGCCAGCTGGCGTTGGTGCGGATGGTGTGCAGCAGCAGCGGCTCGAGCTTCAGCCCGTTGGCTCAAGCTCGGAGCTCGCGTGGGCCGGGAGATCCGTTTGGTGGAGCTCTCTCTGCCTGCTGGGTTGTGGCCGAATCGAATCGGTCAGCTGGTGCTGGTGCTGTCGCCGTTGTTGTCGCTGGCAATGAATGCTGCTTATTCGTGTCAACGTCACCACTTGCTCAGCCAAGGTGGATTCCAATATGGGATTCGGATCCGGGTGGAGTTGGGAGGTAGGACTGGCTGCGCATATGCAGGTGTGTTTTGCCTGTATCCAGGGGTCCAAGAAGATATAGACCGTCATGACTTTGTGAATAGGCATCTTTTGCTGCAAGGAGGAACAGGGGTAGGCAAACAGGACTGACTGCACTAGCAGAAGGGAAGGGCGTGAGCCAGAGCTGCTGAATCACTGATCCATGCCCGACGGCTGGCTCTCTGGTGGAGGACAAACTAGGTATATACCTATCTAGATACTAAACTAGTATTCGTACCTAGATCGGTAGGCAAGGCAGACATAAAGGGGGAGGAAACAAAGCATAGGTAAGGCAGAGCAAGCCGCCAAAGCAATTGATCGTGAAGAGCCAATCACATGCCAATGGAGTGAATGCAGCTTGCGCACCTTTGTCATGCAGCAACAGCTTTTGCAAGCATGTGCTGATGGAGATTAAGATACCCACCCCAGTTGACTACGGCTTGCTGGAGGCTCTTATCGGCCGATGGTGGGGGGGGGGGGGGGAGGGAGCTTGGGTCGCGTCGAAGCAGGCGTCGGCGGTACGTCATCAACTTGCTTGCAGCTGGTCCGGGCTGGGTTCGGGATTCCGTCGATGCCGAGCTGCAGGTAGGCAGGTAGGTAGGCAGGTAGGTAGGTAGGTAGGTAGGTAGGTAGTAGGCACGGCAGGGTCCGGTCCGAAGGAGGGAAGAAGCCGATGCAGTTTAATAGTGGGGAAAAAAGATGACCGGGAAGTTTGTATCCAGATAATTTAAAAGAGTTTGGTGCTCATTGCTCCGCAAAACGACGAGTCGTTCGTTACTTGGCGGACTCACTGGATGGTTAATGAGAAGAAGAATATGGGAGCGAAGACGAAGAAAAGAAAGCAAGTCGAGCTAGCAATGGGGCAGAGGGTTCGTGCGAGTGCTCTTCGTCTTATGAAGCGGCGCAGCGCCCGGAGTCATGAGCCCTTCCCCTCCGAATGCAACCTGAAGAAGCAGAGGGAGGGCTTCTGGAAGACGGGGAGTCGAGTGCCACTTGGCTAGGTACCTAAACTACCTAAAGTACCTAGGTAAGGTAACTTGGGTAGTCAGTCTCGCGAGCTGCCGGCAAGCAAAGCGCTTGAATCCTTCGTCTGTCACCTCCATCTATCATCCCTTGACCCTGCTTAGAGCTGTTCCACACGGCGCATTCGTGAACCGGTTTGACATATATTCCTAGAGGAGGCATGCCGGGTATTGTCCCCCCCCTCCCCAACCCCCACCCACCTCGCGAAGCGGACAATCCAAGACGCTGGAATCGGCCATGTGTGTTGTGTCGTGCCTCCGGGTTTCATCCATGATAGTGTCGGTCTTAAGCACCCGCCGACGTGGGACATACCCTGCAGAGGAACCCCATTCGTCGTCCCCCGTTCGGCTGGGGTCTCGAGAACGATCGATGCCCCGTCTACCCCGAACTCTGCAGATGGCGAGAGTCCAAAACCTTGGCTCGCCATAGATACTTTTCTGCAGGTGGCATCCGGCACTTGACGGCAAGACCTGAACGACTGGCAAGGTTTGGCGGCGCCAACAGAAAAAGAAGAGAGAGGAGCCCTTGAACCCTGGCGGCAGGGAAAAGCCAAGAAAGGAAAGGCCTTGCAAGCAAGCAAAGTGCCGCGGCCCGTGCCCCGCAACAGGTACATACTGCGATGCGTACTTCGTATAGTGTGTCTGTACGCCAACGCACCTTCAATGTAGGTACCGTAGCTAGCTGCCTCCCTTACCTAAGCCCCATTGTCTGGCCAATCAGAGAGTAAATTGCCCTTTTGGGCCACACCAAATCCCCATCCCAACGTGCTGGATCGACCCGGTTGCCGGGGCATCAATCGCCAACGCAACACAAACACACAAGGAAGTTGCCTCGTCGCCTCTCTGCCTCGGGCGCCCCTTCCCCTTCTCTATCTAGACGGTACTTCGACCCTCAAATGATTGCTTTGCGCTCGCCATCAACTTTAAATTTTTTATTTTATTTGCGACTTCTCCCTTTTTCCCTCCTCCTGGAGTCGTCGCAGTCGTGGTACCCCTTCACCCGGATCCCTAGAGGACTTGTCCTCGCCGTCAATCCCTTTGTCTACTTCTCTATTTCTGTATCAACATTTCACGACGGTGCTGCTGCTGCTGCTGCTGCTACTCATTCTAGATCCAAGCATCACTCTGCTCCTGCATCCGGTCTCGGCGCCAATTGTCGCCATCTAAGCATCCGCACGTCGTCGAATCAACGAGGATCGCATCGTGTCTTTTTGTCTCTACCATTATAATTGCGCGTCGAACGTACGATTATACCCACACCCGAATCAAGCCACCACCAAGCCACCGTCTTGCCGGAACAACCAACAGCGCACATCACACGTTATTCACACGCTCCACGCGCACACACACACACGCCGGGCGAGATGGAAAACCTCCTCAGCCTCGCCTTCGACGGCCTCTCCTCCTATGACGGCCCCAAGGTCCGCAAGGGCCTGCGCCAAGTCGAGGGCCTCCTCGCCCAGATCTGCCTCTCTTCGCCGGCAAAGGCGAGGTCCCCGACGACGTCCGACGATGCGTCCCCGCGTGCCGCCGCCGGCAAGTCCCTGACCGACTTGTCCGACGACCCGGCCTTCCGCGAGTTTTTCAAGCTGCAGGAGGGATTCGAGTGGAACGTTGCCCTGCGCCTCATCAACACCCTCGACCGCCTGATGGGCAAGGGCACTGACGGACAGAACGACCTCCTGATCCTCAGCTCGCTGGATCTGATCCAGGGCGTCCTGCTGCTGCACCCGCCCAGCAAGGCCCTCTTCTCGCGAGAGCAGAACATGAACGTACGTTTCCCGCTGGTGTCCCCCCCCTCCCGGCCAACCTCCTTGCCGGCCCCTCTCCCCCCTTCGTCGCAGATGCTGACCTCCACCCCTCCAGCTTCTCCTCGACCTCCTCGAGCCCGTAAACTGTCCGGCGATCCAGTCCGCCACCCTCCTCACCCTCGTCACCGCCCTCATCGACACGCCCGCAAACACCCGCACCTTCGAGGCCCTCGACGGCCTCCTCACCGTCACCTCGCTCTTCAAGTCCCGCTCCACCGCCCGCGAGGTCAAGCTCAAGCTCGTCGAGTTCCTCTACTTCTACCTCATGCCCGAGGTGCCCCCCTCCAGCCCCGCCACCGACACGAGCCGGCCGCGGAGCCGCGCCGGCAGCGAGTCCGCCGACACCCTGACGACGGAGGACAAGCAGGAGCTGCTGGGCCGCCACCTCAGCAACGTGGAGGACTTGGTCAGGGACTTGCGGACGTGCACGCCCTTCGGTGGCGTCGTGTGCTAGCATCCCCTTGCCAGGAGTTCTCGCTTCTCTCTCTCTCTCTCTCTCTCTCTCTCTGTCACTCTCACTCTCTTCTCCCTCTCCGAGGTTTCTAGTGTTTCGGGTCTTGCTGGGGATTCTTGGGCTTTCCTCTCCATCGTTATCGTTGTTATTCCTTCGCAAGCATCTCATCTTTTGGCCTTTTCGGCCGTCGTTGTCATCGTTGTCGTCAGCGTCCTCCGTATTGTTTGGCGTTCCGTGGAGGGTGGAGGGGGACTTCGGATTCAGGGAACATTCTGTGGTTTTGTATTGGTTTTTTTTCATGGCTGTGTTTTCACGGAAAGGCGGGGGGCTAGGAGTTCATGTTTTGTCTTCTCTTTTTCGTTTCACTCCTCCATTTCTTTTCCCCCGGCTTGGGATAAGGAGGGAAGGGGGGGGAGGGAAGGAGTTACTTGCTGAAGAAAAGTTTCGGCTTCATCCAAAATCGCGTATAATAGGTATTATCAAATCCGTCGAGAACCGTACGAGAACGCGCTAGGAGAAGAAGGAAGGGGGGAGGGGGAGACACGGATACGGGCTTCTTTGTGTGTGAGCGAGCTTGTGTATGTATATGTGTGTGTAAGGGTTCGTGTTCTCAAGTCGTTATATCAGCGTCATCAATGCCGTCGTTGTCGTTACGTCGAGCGCGTCCGTTTCTGAAGGAAGAAATATAGAAACACTCTAGACACCCGCACACTTGGGGGGGTTTCCTTTTTTCTTTTTTTCTTTTCTTTTTTTTTTAGTCCTTCCGTTTATCCTGAATGCCCCCCTCTGACGCGGGGACCCGGCGACCTGTCCATCACGGAGGCGCCGGCGGTGCTCCCTGCCGAGGGCGAGGCCACCTCGGACCCGTACAGCTCGTACCTCTCGTGCGCCGCCTTCTCCACCTCCGCCTCCGCCTCCGCCATGACCCCCGCCGAGTCCATCTCCACCGGCGCCACGACGTCGCTCGGCGAGTGCGCCTGCAACGGCACCCCCCTTTCCCTGCCCGGCGTGGTCGTCGCCGCCGCCGCCGCCGCCGCCCCGCCGGACGCCACTGTCTCCGTCTCCGTATACGGCCCCGCCACGGCATCCGGGCCGAAGTAATCCTGCGTCCCGCCGCGCCACATCGTCGGCCGCGAGCTGGACGTGACCTCAGACATGGCGCGCGCGCTCCGCCCCGGTCTCTCGCTGCCGAGGCCGGAAACTCCGCCGCTCACGCGGCTCGCCCCGCCGCCGCCGCGCCGGGACGACGATGCCGTCGCCGTGCCCCGTCTGCGTCGCCTGAACAAGCAGAACCACGCCGAGAGCACCACGAGCGCGCACCCGACGACGGACACGCCCACGCCGATGCCCGCCTTGGCGCCGGTCGACAGCCCGTCAGAGGCGTCGTCGACGATCCGCACGTCCGTCGCCGTGGGGCGCCCCGGCGAGCACGCCGCGGTGCCGCTGACGACGACGCAGTCCCAGAGCCTGTCGCAGCACCCGCCGTCGGCGCACGCGTGCTGCGTGGTGGCCGTGCACCCGGGATCGACGGGCGTCAGCAGCGCGGTGGCCGAGGTGGTCGGGGTCACGGCGCGCACGCAGCCGCCACCCGAGACGCAGGTCTGCCCGTAGGAGCAGCAGCCGCCGCCGAACCG
Organism: Colletotrichum somersetense; assembly: GCA_030867255.1. Lineage (NCBI taxonomy): Eukaryota > Fungi > Ascomycota > Sordariomycetes > Glomerellales > Glomerellaceae > Colletotrichum > Colletotrichum somersetense. Next base: position 90,840 of record MU843604.1, read on the forward strand.
GGACTCGCAACGGAAGGCCGAGGTGGAGGGGCAGGTGCGGCCGCAGCAGGCGGAGGAGACGGAGGTTGTGACGACGGCACCGCCGGTCGCGACAGTCTCGGAGACGGTGCGGGTGACGGTGGTGGGGCACTGGTATGCCGTGGCCGCGCAGTTGGAGTCGCAGTTGGAGCCGACGGGGCAGCACCACGGCCGGTTGTCCGGCTTGACGTAGCAGTAGTTCGTATTTGCGCAGCACGTTTCCGGGAAGCCAATGTCGACGCCTGGGTTCTTGTCAGCAAAAGGGTACGGACCGTCACGGTGGTGATTCCCGCGCAGTGAGGCCGGGGGGGCTTCGTACATGAGTGGTAGTTCGGATTGCATATCCCTCCGTCGCGGACCGCCAGCTTCGGGGCGTCGATGAGGAACCGCGGCACCAGGGCTCCCCCGGTGGGCGGCATGTCGACGGCGGCGTACCTCTGACGGGCAGCCGCGCTGGCCGTCTGCGCCAGCGCGGCGATCGCGAGAGCCTTCATCTCTCTTCTTCGCGTCTTTCGCAGGTCTGTTGTTCGAGGGTTCGAGGAGTCGAATGCGGGTACATGGAGGAGACAGTCGTTATGTTTGGTCCCATCAATAACACATGTTTCGCAAATCGCGAGGCGTCAAATGAAGACGTTGCAGACAGTCGCGAGTGAGACGCAGGCGCCCGGCAGGCGTAGTAGGGTGAAGTGGCAACAACAAGCAAACACGGCTGAGGGAACACAACAGAATGGCAGCTCGAAGAGGCAAGGGGGCCGGGGCAACTTAGCAAAGCGAGCAAGCGAGTCAATGGGCGGCAAGTGAGGAGGCTGCCGCATGCGCCTGAATGGGTAATGGGCTCGGGATCCAGCCCATGGATGAATGAGGCCGTAAGCAGAATCCGATCCCTCGAGGATCCGGGGGCTCTGCTGACTCTTTCTCCGCGAGCAGCAGGGGTTTTCTGCACTCTGCCCCCACCGCGCGCGACTTTTGCGGGACGAGAATGCGGAAGGACGACCTGCCCTCCCTCGAGAAATCGCAGCAACACATCTGCATGCCGTTGGGCGATAAAAGATCACTTGGCCCGCATATCCCGTACAATCAAGACTGCACAGCAGAGGGCAAAGAGGAGTTCTGTCCCCGGTTCTTCAGTCGGTGAGGCGGGAGGCAGGGGGCGCAGACGGAGCGAGGCACTCTTTCTCCTGCCCCTCTCGGCCGCGGCCCGAAGGACTCGCACGCTCCCCGCCCGCGATAACTGGCGGCCTGGGCTGGCGTTCGTTGGTTCGAGTTGACGTGCTGTGCCGCTGGGCTGCATGTCGGGAGACCAGGTTCATTGGCCCCCCTCTCAGTGTGATGCAGGGCATAGGATCCCCTTTCACGCCTGTTGCCGTGGTTGCAGCGGGGGGGCTGGGCTAAGCGCATGCGAGAAATGCAAAGGACGCCTGTTGTTAAGAGTAGCAATGTGCTAATGGCGGCCGATGTTGGCCTAGAGAAATAGCCCTAGAACGCTGCGCAGATGTTGGATCGCCGCTGAGGTTGACAGGGTAGGTCTGGTGTAAGCACAATCAATACATATACCCTCACCTTGCCTAGGTAGTCTTTGAAGTGTCCAAATCACCTAGGTAGTTCAAGGTCCACGTTTCCCATGTCATTGATCTTTGGAGAGTGCGATGCTACGGAAAGACAGCCAATGCAGGGTAGGCAGGGTCCATTGCGCAGCGGTTGCGGAAATGTGAAGTGAAGTCGCAACAGCCTTCATGCCTAATGCAGAAAAAGATGTTTCTCGGGAAAAGAAGCACCAGTGCGGAGCTCCTGGCCCGGCCCCTTAAGGTTTCCCCCGCGCGCCCTAAAACAAATCCAGCCTAGCCGACCTTTTGAGGAAAGAGGGGGGAAAAAAGAAAAAAGAACGGCAGAAATCAGGACCGGCGGTGAGCCCAGAGAGAGGCCCCCCCACCAAAGCCTACCCCTCCACCGCGCAAGGTGCCCCTCTTCCGATCGCAGGCCAGCGAGAGTTCCTAGTGCCATGTTTTTCTGAAGATATTCCCAAACCCCCAAAGCTCCTCCCGCGATCCGATCCGCCCGCGCCCGTTACTTGCACTCTCAACGACCCCGTCCTCCCGCCGACACATCCTCCTCCTTCTCTTCTTCCTCCGAAACCCGAAACCGGAAAAAAAAAAAAAAAACAATGGCCTCGCCACCAGAAGGCGCCTTCCCCCTCCCGCCGCTCCTCGCCCTCCCCTCCTCCCCGGCGGGCGCCCCCGTCCTCATCACCCAGGGCGCCGAGGCCCGCCTCTACCGCACCACATTCCTCTCCCCGGGCCTCCCCGCCGCCCTCAAGCACCGGCCCCGGAAGCCGTGGCGCCACCCGACCCTCGACGCCCGCCTCACCCGCGCCCGCATCCTCGCCGAGGCCCGCGTCCTCGCAAAGTGCCGCCGCGACGGCTGCCCCGTCCCCGCCCTCTACGCCCTCGACGAGGTCGCCGGCTGGCTGATGCTCGAGTGGATCCCCGGCGCCCCCGTCCGCGTGCGCATCAACGAGTGGCTCGACGGCGTCGGCGTCGGCGTCGGCGGCGGCGGCGCTGACGATGCCGACGATGACCACCGCGCGAAGCGGCCGGCTGCCGCCGAGCAGACGACACGGGTAGGAGACGCGGGCGAGGCCGAGGGCGAAGCCGACGCAGGCCCCGAGCGGGACGCGACGGACCTGAGGGACCTCATGCGCCGCGTCGGCGCCGCGATAGGCAAGATGCACAAGATCGGCGTCGTCCACGGCGACCTCACGACCTCCAATATGATGCTTCGGCCGCCAAAACCGGCGGCCCCGAAAAACACAGACCACCCAACACCCACCACCACCACCACCACCTCCTCCTCCTCTTCCTCCGTCGTCGACGGCGACGTCTTCATCATCGACTTCGGCCTCGCCAGCCAGAGCACCTCGGACGAGGACCGCGCCGTCGACCTCTACGTCCTCGAGCGCGCCTTCGGCAGCACCCACCCCCGCGCCGAGGCCTACTTCCGTGACGTCCTCGACGCCTACCGCACGTCCTACAAGCAGGCGCCCGTCACGCTCAAGAAGCTCGAGGACGTCAGGATGCGGGGTCGCAAGAGGAGCATGATTGGCTAGTATAGGGGGGGGGGGGGGGGGGG